>DWAN01002864.1:0-14355 GCA_018230445.1 Heliconius hewitsoni | reverse complement strand
AAGTTGGTAAGCTTTTACAAATTGTAATTCCCGTTGGCCTACAATCCTGAAATAGGTAAGTATTCTGTACAGATTTAATATACAGATCTTGCAACCAAGAACGTTCGTCGTAAGTGCTTTCTCATATGCAATAAGGTGTAGGATAGGTGACGGATAAGGGGCAACGAGTTACGGATGACGAATGACAGATAAGGGTGACACTTAGTTGGATAGACAAATCTCGTACTCATAATCTCTTTGAATTATTTTTGTAATAATAATTTCAAATGATAATAAAAAAAAAGTTTCGTGCGAGTATGTTCATAAACAATCTTTATTAACAACAGTTTGAAATCAAGAATATTGTGTGTGTGATATTAAAAAATACGACGTTGTTTTTCAAAGAGTAGAATTTTTCATCAATGCAAAGAGCAATGCGAGCGAGATTGAGCAAACAAGCGAACAGGGGGTAAGTCAGTTTGTAAACGCTTGCACGCTGCTAAGAGATATTACTATTTACTGCTCTTGAGAATTTGCTTACTAAAAAGGAAGCAAATTCTTGAGACTTAAATGAATGAATGAATGAAATTAATATTCCATACGATTGTAATTTTTATAAAAGATCGTGAAAGTTTGATATAATAATTATGTCAACTGACAGACAAATAACACCTCAGTCTCCACCACGTTTTGTTTTCCTTAAAATTTGAAAAAATCACAAAAATTAATAAAGTTATTTTAATTTTTTCTCAGCTAAAAATCCAATCCGCAATCCTTGGGTTTAATATTAAAAATTTTCCAACCGCGCCACGATGGAATCTTTATTAAATTTTTGTAATTATATAATTCAGATACACTCAGTTGCGGTTGTGATATTTAATTATGGTAACAATGAACAATTGTTTAAATTTTAAAATTAATTATATGCCATCTAATGAAAAGCCGCAAACGTTAATCCCTAAATACTAAAGCTAAATTACCTAATATAAGCAATATATAAAAGTTTCATATAAATATATTACATAGTCGTATATGAGTATTTCAACTTTCAAGCTTATGTAATTCAACAATACAAGCTAAATAAACTTTAGCTGAAGCTTATTTAGCTCCTTTTATCAATTATTAGAAATTATTTTCCTTTCCTAGTTCTGCTTATATAGCATGCATTATACCACTCAACGGGCAACTCTTCGCGATTATATTTTTTTTCACCCAAGTGAGATCGAATCCACTATACCTGTACCACTAACACACGCCATGACGACCTCTAAAATCAAATAGTTGTAAATATAATGAAATAGTTCTACTAGTTCTTGGAGATGTAAAATTTGGAATACATTATTATATTAATACACATCTTGCATAATTTCAAACGTTTCATAATAATTCAGAACCAAGTCACCATATTGTACATGCTAGAACAAGACATTTACATATTTCGTCGTATAATTAGTTTTGGATGGTGTCTTAGAATAATTTTAAAATTGGTTTATAAATTTTGTATTAAGTAATAATTTATAAATAGTAACAATATTTTTAAACGAGTCGAGTGGGTGATATACCATACAGTCGTGAGTTCGATTTAAAGCGCGACAGTGAGTCAAACATACGAAAATTGGCCGGAAAGTGAAAAACAAAGTGTCTTAGCACTAAGGTCTCCTCTGCCTGCCCTGGTATGTGGAGAGAAGTTATTTCTGTAAAATCACTCAATAGTCACGTTCATGAATTCGTCACAATTAATAAATTTATCTTATATCTCTCTTAAGACATTTCTGTTTCTTAATGTTCTCCTACATATCAGTGGTCAATCTCTCTCAGCGCCCTCCGCCCCTACTCTCCCTGACCAACTACATACGAAATTTTTACTTTTTTAGCCAAGCCAAGTGCATTGTCTGTCAGTCACTCAGTAATGTAAGAGTTTTATATAATTAACTACCAGCACCCGTGCGGCTACGCTCGTTTCGAATATACAATTGTTTTTTATTTATTTATTTAAGTGTATTTAAGAAAACCCGGCTAAGCGTGAGTCGATATCGGCCACCGAGCATTCTGTACCTATTTCCAGATTGTGATTGGGAAATATTTTATAAATTTTGATAATACGGTGAATATAGTTAACAAACTTAAGTTTGCGGAGATATACACTTATTTAATGCAGAATTAACTACAAATATAAGTTTGTAATTATTTATTTCTATGAAATATCTATAAATTTTACTTTTCGATTTTTTTCCTTCATTGGTTTTGTAAGATTTTACTTAGTCCCAAATTTCATAACTGTAGGTCTACGATAATTGTTTTTTATTTCGTAGGTCTACAAAAAACACCTTTAGGTTTACTCTAGGGTTAAAATATGAATTATCGCTAGTTTTTTTTCTATCATCAAATAAATAATAATAAAAAACTGTATCAAACAAAGAAACATTGGAAACTAAAGACTCAATAAAACAGTTGTAAAAAATAACTCTATTAAGAAGTAACAATTTTGTCAAACAACATACTTTAAATTGATATATTTTTTTTAATAATCAGCTTCACGCTGTATCCTGCATATAGCAGGGTAGGCAGAGGGAACTTAGTGAAACGAAGAAAGTCTCGGTGCTTTTTACCATAATACAATATAGATTTTTATTTATCATCATACAAATAGATCATATAAGATTAGCGTGAATAAACGCACAGACTTTTGTCTGTGCGTTTTTTCACGCTTATCTCAGAAAACACAAAAAAAAACTTCTATTACACTAATAACGGTCCTCAATAACATTTTTTTCATGTATATCTTCCGAGTACAGACAGATTCCGATCGGTTACGATTTTATTATAAGTATAAAAACTAAATTAAATTAAATTAAATCAGCTTCACGCTGTATCCCGCACAGAGCAGGGTAGGCAGAGGGAACCTAGTGATAAGACTCTCCGTTCCCCACTTTTCGCCGGGTTCTGGAGACATTGCGTGCTGAGTGGCGGTCATCAGAGCCAAGAAATGGAAATATAAATATTTATAAGTAAATACATATTTCATTTCCTCGAGTATGGATCGAACCCACAACCAGTCGAATTTACAGTCACACTTTGTGCCCCTGCTCTACGACCTAGTATTATTATTATTAAGTATAAGCATATATGACACCATATAGCATGAACGTGAAATCCAAATAGATTTTAATACTTGCAATAAACCAACGAAAGCATTCCTAAAGTTTCTGAAATAGATATTATCCATATTCTTTAAACTATTCATTATACATATATTGAATTTTAACTATCAAAACGTCATGCACGTGAGCTACGATTTCAGCCCGTTCATTCTCTATGTACATTTATTAATATGCCATAAATACTAATTATAATTTATATTCTGTCGTGAATACGTCTATAAATTTGCATTTATAAATTATCTTACGAGAAACAAAATCGAGGCATACAGTTTGACCATTTAGTTTACATCCAAAATAAAATTATACCACTGAATAGCTAAAGAATGAAAAACATTTTATAATCAACGAGAATAGTGACACATCGCACGCGGTGACGACATTTCCATGTAATTTTGCTGCGTCGAAATTGAATTGAAAAACGAATCGAGATTTGAAATGAATATAACTTTTGACTCAGGGAAGCTACGAAGTTAGTTTAATTAGGGTTTCGTATTTTTTAAAGAAAAAAGGAACCTTTATAAGTTCACTCTGTTGTCCGTCTGTCTGTCAAGACCTTTTATCTCGGGACCGCTTGGAGATATCGGGTTGAAATTCAAACAAACAAAAAACATTCCCTGATAAAAACACATAATTCTATATTTACTTAGAAAAAAGATATAGACGTGTTTAACGCAAAAAATACTTACGTATACGTATTTCGACACTATGAAGAGAATAAAAATTCATAGGGTACTTCCGGTTGACCTAGAATTATGAAATTTGTCAACGAGTATGTACTAGTCCAGGAAAATAACTGAAAACTTTACATTTGTGGTTAAATCCTAAAAAATAATAGGCTTAAAAAGCAAAAACGTGTATTTCCACACTATAATAAAGGAAATCAAAATTAATAGGGTATTTGTAGCTAACCTAGAATTATAAAATTTGGCAGTTAGCATCTACAGGTTGTGTTGTGTTTATGGCAAAATCTTAAAATTATACATTAATGGTTAAATCTTTAAAAATAATAAACATAAAAGGAGGGCAAAATTTGGTATTAAAGCCTCTAGTGAGGTATCTTAAATCTTCTTTGTCTAGTAAGGTAGGTCAAGTGAGGTATCAAACGAAAAGGATCTGACAAAGCTAGGCTTTAATTTCAGAAAAAGCTCGAGACCTCCAATTCTAGGTCGATGAGCGAGCCTGACTTACACTTGTCCGGTTTTTTATTTTCATTAAACTATAATTAAGTAGACAATTTACGTTAATATGTATTACATTTTATATATGTTGTTTCAGATTTGGCGTTACTACTTGTATAAAAGAAATTTATTACAACAATCTTCTTACCAATAAGGAATGTTACAAATGATAGTTCATTTTGCTAAAAAATATTTTTATATTTTTATTTTCAATATAATTTTCTTAAGCCAATGTTTATAAAAGATGTAGGCTTGATAAATCGAAACCTGTATTTTGTTTTGTAGATCAAATCCTATCCGACTAATACTGTAAATGTGAAAGTTTATGAGTATGTATGTTTGTTTTACTTTCACGCAAAAACTACTAAACGGATTTAGATGTAACTTTACAGTAATATAGCTTATACATTTTGAGGTATACATTGGTGTATACATTCTGATGTATAAGCTATATTTCTGTAAAGTTACATCTAAATCCGTTTAATAGTTTTTAGAAATCCGTTTAGTAGAATTTTGTTACAATTTATGTAAAAATGTTGTATAATTTGGCTATAATATAAGTTTAAGCGGGCGAAGCCGCATTAAGGTCGTTAGTGTAATTACAATAAAAGTTACAAGCTTATAATAATATTAGTTTAATATTTATTAAATTATGATTAAAAAATATATATGACATGTATATATTTTGTAAATACATTATGAAAAAAATACAAATAAGCAAGTAGGTATCCAAGAGGCCTATTGTTGTAGAATAAACTTTCGAAGTAATTAACTCTGTTTAGAAGTAACATCAAATTTAAATATTCAATTAGATTAAGCAATTTGTGTTTCTTATATAAACTTTTGAGCCCAATTTTAAACTTGAACGCGTTTTTTGAATTATGTTTTTTTTTATTTAATTTTTTTTTTTTTTAATAACGGTTAAAGTTTAAAATTTGTGTTTATTAAGAAACATGAAATCTATGTGTGTATACATAATTGTATAAATAATTTTTCTAACTAACTAGTGTGTGTATATACGTTGGAATTCTTTATTGTATTAACTACATCTAGAACGTTGCTTAACTGTTGCATTTAGCAGAGCACTTGTTAGTAACTTATGTTATATTATAAATAAATGGTATTGTTTTCTATGTTGACTCTTATTTAACTAAATCCTAAATTTAAGTAGTTAATTATTGTACATTTTTCTTAATTCATTTTTTTTAACATGATTTTATTACGTCGGCTTGTAACTATGTAATGAAATCTATGTAACTGAATTTAACCTGATTCTTATATCTGTGTTATCATGAAATTTGACTGTTATACGTAGCTTAGGTGACAATACCATAAAATGGTATCATCGAGCTGATATCTGATCAGCCAGGATCAGATGGAGCCAGGAATAATGGGCAAAGGGACTTCAAACTTAATAATAAACCAGCGGATCCAACAAACTTTGTCCTGCCTGGAAAAGAACCCTCACAATAAATTTTATATAAACATGGTACTTAGCTTAACTGAATTTTTTGGAGCAAAGCGACTGCACCTAAGAGGTGAGATCTAATTCTATTTTCAAACCATCCAAAAAAACTGTTGAATATATATACAAAATTTTATTAAAGTCGGTTCAGCCCTTTTGTTTTGAAGTAAGTCATAAGTCAATCTTTAAAGCCCAATTACTGTTGTTAATAATAACAACATTACAAAAACCAAATCACAACCATTAACATAAAGCTCAATTTGTTCTTCTCACGCTATTCATCTCTTCTCACAATATTATTTCACGTCAAAATAACACCTTAGATATTATTTTTATAACAATAATATCATTCAAATCTCCGTTTTTTATACTACAGGGTATAAAAAAACGGGAAAACAGAAATAGGGACACCCTTTCTCCTAATTGGCGGCGAAATACATTCGAATCGATTGAATACAATGCGCGCCTTAATTAAATTTTTGATGAGTTTTTCATGTTTGTATAATGAGCAATTACATGTATATCTACATAATCATTGTTTTTAATATTTGCTGTCTGTGTGCTATTAATTGAGTGTAACAGGAATCAAACACCCGCTTTTAGTACATTGCTACAATGTATCAAATAATACTAACAAACTGTATATTTTAGCGTCACGTTATATCCCGCACACAGTAAAGTAGACAGAGAGAACCTAATATTAAGATACTCCTTTTCCTGTTTCCACCAGAGCGATGAAATTAAATTATTAAATATTTAATTTTCTCGAGTGAAAATCGAACCCACAACCTGGCGCGTTTACTGTCAAACTTTGTGCGCCACGACATTAGTATAAATATAATGTATTTATATAAGATAAATAAGCTTCGCGTAGGAACCGCAGAGGGAACCTAGTGTTTAGATATATATTACAGGGTAAATAATGGTAGATTAATTCCTAGAATACTAGCGCATTGGGCCTTGGCATTTCAATTATTACGCGCAACGACGGTCACAAGGCAATTTCATTTGATAAACAACCCCAGGCTATATAGTTTGTAATCGATTAGAAAATTACATTAATCTATTAGAAATATGGATGTACGTGTAAACTGTAGGATCAATTTACGCAAGAAACATTACATAAATATCAAATGGGACGGACGGTCGGAAAATAGTGAACTGAGTATCTTAACACCAAATGTTAAAAAAGTATTAGAAAATACAAAAAAAAATTAATATATTTGCATAGGCAGTGGTAGCGCAGCGGCGTATTGTTTGAGCGAAACTCGACGATTGTGAGCTTGGTTCCCATTCGGGAGATTTAATAATCTTCATTTCCTCGTTATGGTAACAGGACAAAACGCGGCTCTGAGTTCCACCAATCAACATACAATGTTTCGAAGATTGGGCGGTGCATTAGAAACGGTGTGTCGTAGCACTGCATTCCTTCTACCTACCCTGCTATAGACGGAATACAGTGTGAACCTGTTAAATCACAATTTTTTTACATATAATTAAAATGAGTTCCTTTAAGCTTTTTATTTAACTTTCATTCTAACCCACTAGATTAAAGTTCTTGACCGACAATAAAAATGGTCTTTTGAAATCTCGGCAAAGAAACTTAAAGTCTCTAATGTGACATACTTACTTTATATCAAATAATTAAAGTTTTAAAAGTTTAATTATCGTTGCAATGGCTCTAAAATTTATTTCAAAATGCTACTTTTTTGGTTCGGTAAAGAAAGGTAAGTATGTATAATATAGATTTTTTTTTCCAATCCGGTGATATTAATATGTAGCAGAAATGTCTTTTGAGCCTATAGAAACTTCCTTTAGGATTGATACTATTAAAATTTGTAACTTTTTGATCTATAAGTGTTTGTGTTGTGGCTTAATGTACTGATTGCGAGTTCTATTCCCGCTCGAGAAAATTAAATATTTAATATGTATTTCTTAGTAGTGTCGGGGCAAAAAAAAAGAAAAGCGTTCTGCCATTCAACAAGTAACACGCATACTAATTTAATAATTAAAAACTGACCAAAACTAAAACCACACCAATAGACAGCGCGGGCTCGCGGGTCTTATGGCGCGGCGACACCACATCAAAGTAGGTAGGTAGGTAATAGTAGGTGGTAGGCAGTTCGTCACAACCACCGTAGCTCTGCAGGTGACTGAAGCTGCTAGAGACTAAAGAAAACCATAAATTTTAAGTGAATAGTGTAAATAAAAACTACTGCAGAGCACTTGTGATCACGCAGGCTCAAGGAGAGAAAAGTTATGGTCGCATGTGATAATTGATGACTTTACGGCGTGACACTTCAAAGTTTGAATTATTGATTGAGTTGATTGTTTTTATGAGCACTATAAAAAAAACTAATAGTCACTGTAAACTTATAATAGAGATTGGCGATATATAAAAGTTACATAAAATACTTTTGAAAGGAAACTTATTCTAATTTAAACATTTAAAACGAAAAAAAAGCCGTCGTTGCGCTGCAATAATTCGTATAACTGTATACGTGACGGTTGTGGTTCGATTCCCAGTAAGGGGAATTATTTACCCTACTATGCAGGAATAAGTGTGAAACTACAGATATTAGAAAATTTCGTTATAATTAAAATAACTTAAACTTTACAAATATTTAGAGCATATTTTTATGACTAAAAGTAAAACTTTAGCAAAGACGTAATATCCAAAACTCATAAATATTACGTCGATAGTCACAATCAAAGAAAAAAAATCAATGCCATTGGAACCATAATACCTTTTATAAATAATCTTAAAGTAATAAAAGTTTTCATTTCAAAATAAATTTGTTATTTAGATCCATCTATAGAATTCGTTTTCGGTATTATTATGTAAATCAATTTGGTCCTTTATCGACGGTTATCTGGAAAATATTCGAGAGGCGCCGTCCAGACTCCGTCACTATCAGGTCAGACCTTCAATCAACCAACTTACACTCAGTTTGTTTTACTTGTATTATTTGTTTGCTTTAGAAAGTATTTAACTTGGTGAAAATTATTTTAGTTCTCGTTGTTGATGGCGAGGAAGTTAAAATACTTTTTTAGCTAATGTATAAAAATTTTGGAGGCCAGTTGTGGCGCAGCGGCACAATACACTTGCCAAGTAATATATAATACAATGCCTCCAGAAAGTGGGGAACGAAGTGTTTTAACAATAGGTTCCCTCTGTCTACACCGCTTTGTGCGAGATACAGCGTGAAGCTGATTTAATAATGATTTAATTTTTATAATGTAATATAACAACATTATTAGTTATATTATGAGTATAATATAACAATAACTACAATAAATTTATATTGCAGACTTATTATGACAAATAATATGTTTTTAAGTCTAACGAAAACCGAAATTGTTCCGCGACTCATCTTATTACAATATGCACTTTGTAAAGAATTTCTTTGTTATTTAAATTAACTACTCCAATTACTCCAATTCTGTAACTGCGTCAAAAAATGTTTTTTTTACTAATTTTATAGTTCTTGTTGCATAAAATAGAGAAGCTATAGTGCTTACTGTATAGTTGTGTGTATTTCGGTTTCGGTCACACTGAAAAAAAATCGTTGTTTTTTTATCGTTGTTGTCACAATGTTGCACAATCGGGCGACGACGTGCCCGTTAACGCGACGGTTGTAAGTTAGATTCCCTCTCGGGGAAATGAGTTATATAATATTCTTATTTCCTCGCCATGGTAACGTGGTAAAGCTTGGCGTTGAGCTCCGTCTCTCAATATGCAACGCCTCTAGAATTCAGAAGAAAATGGGGAGCGGAAATTTCTTATTGGAACGAAGACTTTTTTAACTGGAGGTTCTCAGGTTCCCTCTATCGACTCTGCTATCTGCGAGATAAATCGTGAGTTATTCTATTTACATTATTATAGTATTCTTTAACTAGTGCGGGGAAGCGCGGCGTTAGATTCCGCACTTTCTACTAAGTAAACGAAGCATCATAAAAGTTGCTTGGTAATTTCTTCTCAGTATTAATATACTATAATTAGATGCGCTTTACAAAAATATATCTCCTACACTTGGAGAAGATTCTCGCGTTTTGGGTACGGGAAGAAATTGGCCGAATTGTCTGGCCAATTGATTTTGACCTTAACACCGCGCTACATCTACCAGAGCGATAAAAATGAAAATAAATTAAAAATAATCATAACTTCGAGTGGAGAACCGTCACGTTTACGAAGTACGGCACTGACGTTGCGGGTCCCGAACGGTGACTCCATGGAATGCTAAGTAGCTTATTCTCTTTAAATCCCGCTATTATAATTTGAACCGCATTTTTAAAGTTAAATAAAGTTTCATTACTCTCTATATAATACTAAATCCGCGGAGAAAGTCGTGACTTGAATAAATTATAATATCGCTCTATTTTGTTCGTCTAAAAATAACTTAAAGAAAGTCTTATTTCCAAACTATTCTATTTCTATAGAAAACTGATATGTTGTTTTGGTCAATCATTTCTATTTTTCCTTCTCCGGTAGAGAAAGCGTGTGACATTGAGTTTTGCCACTCGATGCATAGTATGAGGAAAATTGGCCGGGAAGTTTATTAACATAAGGTTCCTTTTGCCTACTCTTCTTTATGAAAAAAAAAACATGATGCTGAGAAATATCATCTTTTTTTCCCCTTTATTATTAAATATTCAGTCCTTTTCAATCACACCACAGTTTACTTTGAAACATGAAGAACACAAAGTGTGCAGAGAATTGGTCGCCCTACATTAATGTATCAAACGAAAATGTACTAAAAGCATTTCAAAGGGTCTGCATTATTCTTTGTCATAAGAAATTCCCATATATTAGGCTCTATTTGTGTTGTGATTGTGAATTTATCTGTATGAACTGTAACATATATATTTTATATGTATTTTTGTATAAAAAAATGGGCTAAGTTAATTGTGTAACAAATAAGATATTTACAATATTTCATAAATGATAAATAATCAAAAAGTCATGTTTCCTTAAGAACATATTTTATTTTTACTTTCAAGTTTTCAAGATTTTATATGACTTGCCATTTATAGTGTATGTGAAATCTTGCAAGCTCAATTACACGCACTTCCCAGTGTTCGATTGAGCGGATTTTTTTATTACGGCTTCAATTCAATAAAACTATACATAATCAATATCGTTTTCAAATAAAAAGTCTAGATTTGTAAAATACAAAATACACCACGAAATAAAAGTTAAAAAAATTCTATGTAAAATACTATGTAACAAATTTCACTTTTAATATCACTTTATCTCATGGATGATTATTCTTTAAAAAAATGTATTTATTTACTTATGTAAGTACATAAGAAGCTATAATTCTTTGGGGTAACATATAAAAAAAAAAAATTAATTTATTCTTTCACATATCCTATGTTTGAAGAGGAAATGACACTAATAATAGAAAAGAACTAAAATATTGACTAACTAATTTCACGATGGCGGTTTTTCGTGACGGTGTGCGCCGGAATCGTAAGAATTTAATTCCATTATTATTCAAAAGTACGAAATGAAATATAACTTCAAAAAAGGATGGAGCCTTTTGATCTTTTATTCAAACGGTATACCCAAAGTCTCTGTGTAGTTTTTCATTCATCGACCACTTTTTATAACTAAGACTGTAAAACATCACTATCATATTAAAGGGAGCAGGAAGACAAAGTGATTGTTTAAATACTCCTTTTTCTATTTCCCGATCATTTCCGAGTATCCGGCCAAGATATTGCATATTTGATTGCCGAACCAAATGCCTCACTTTGCGCTCCTATTAAAGAGAAATTTTTAATTTTTAATAAAACATAACTTTTGATATATTATATTTCATTTATGAAAATACGCCCGTCGTGGCACAAGGGCACAAGGGTGCTACTATAAAAGTGACGACTGTGCGTTCGATTCCCACTCGGGGGAATGAAATAATTAACATTTGCAATTTTTCGCTCTGATAACGAGGCAAAACGCGGTGTTAAGCTTCGCAACTCAACCACAGAGTGCAGAAACGGAAGTGTCTTAATGAGAATGGAGTGTCTTATTACTTGGTTCTCAGTTACCCAGCTATGTGCGAGATACAGCGTGAAGCTTTTTTGTATGCAAGTAAAATATTACCTACCTACAAAACGGAAGGTTATGGCAAAAATGTTAAATTTCAAAATCAATATTTTTCATTTTTCTGATTCTGATATCCAAATGACAAAGTAATAAAAATCTTTAAGAAGCTACAGGGGAAAAGATGAACATACATATATAAATACCAGTTAAAATCCATCTATTGTTTTAGGTTCACCGTAGTCAGATAAAATATATAAAAAGCATAGAACGTGAGGACATGTCGAATAAAACTATAAAATCTGAAAATCTTGATATTATTTAGAACACAGTAATGATAGAATTTTTTTTAAAATACGTATAAAAAACTTTACGTAGCAGACGATTTAATAAAAAATTTTTGTATTTAAATATGTTAAAAACAGGAATAAAAAATTTTAAAACAGATCTATCAAGATATTTTATACAATTGACTTTTTATAAAGTCAGGTCAAACGCTAAGTAAATAAAAAAATATGTATTCATTTCAAGTAAGAGAATAAAATATAAGAGAATTGACAAATCCCACATTATTATATGATACTTAATTGTCACAGAACTCCTTGCTAACCTTAAATTTTATGCGGAAAGTAAAAGGTTTTTTATTGCACATAAAATTATTTTTGTAACGGCGTCGCTGAGAAGCTGTGTGGTATGAAGGGATACGAGTTTCAATTTGGTTGTAAAAAATTATATATTTTTTGAGCTTCCCGCTGTATCCCGCATATAGCAGGGTAGACACAGGTCTAGTATTAAAAAACTTCGACTTCCACGTTACGCCGAATCCTTGAGGCATTGCGTGTTGTATGGCGAAATGGAATCTTTATATTATACATATGTGTATCTTACAGGTTCAGTAGAAAATTTTATTACAAAAAAGAAAGTAATGGATTCGATCTTTACATTCTCCGTACTTGGCCTAGACGTATGGGTACAGAATTTATGGTTTAATTTTTTTCGATTAGGCGTATTTTTCTTTCTCTATATCTACCTATGGGAGCTAACATCTCGAAGGTCATCCAAATTACAAGAGTTAGATTTGGAATTCTATATTCCTCAAATACTGCACTGCATGCAACTTTTCTCTACTCTCACTCCTTAACTTTATACGCCACGCAAAGTAGTACATATTTTAATACGTAATTGAATGAAGATAAATGTAGCGCAGTGAAATAGCATGTGATCTGAAAACTTGATAGTTATATATGCCTTTAACATTCGGAAAATTCACACGTGGAAATGAAAATGTATTATTTTCTTTTCCACCTACATCTACCCTCATTTACACGAGTTTGCTAACACTATACTTATTTTTTTAATCAGCTTCTCGCTGTATCCCGCACCCGGGGTAGACAAAGGAAACATAGTGTTAAGACACTCCGTTTCCCATTTTCCGCCCAATTCTAACATATAAAAATATATATTTAAATAAATATTTCATTTCTATTAATTTTGTCAAACTTAAAACCAGTTGCGTTTACAGTCTCTACCCTCTTGCCTCTAATACAGTTATGACTGTACGGCCGCAAAAAATATTAACCTAAAAAGTATTAAGTTTCATATAACGTTTCTACATTTTTAAATATCAGCGCTACAGCGCATACTGTAGACCATACACAGTACGTAGAAGTAATAAATTCTTTTAACAAATACTTGCTGACGGATATTGCCCTCATGTTTTTATTTCGAATGCTGAAAATCGAGATTCACAATAGTTCCGATTTCTGAACTCGTTTATTCGTTAACAAACAAATCTGACAATTTTATTCCAACTTCTGTTTTTTAACAAATATTATTCAGAATATTGTTATTGTTTTACATACAATAAAACAGTTGTTATTCTTGTTTTGACGAACAAAATTAATTCGTTATAAATATAAATAACAAGGGGAATTTTGTTTTTTCATTTGAAATTTTATTGCGCTTAAACGAATAGTACTGGTACAAAAACAAATATATATTCTTATAGGAAATTAAACGTTCTACAAAAAAGGTAAAAGTTAGAGTTGTAAAACAGTCAAAATAGCTTAATTTTCATAATATAAAAAAATATCTTAATAAAGTTAAGAGCTGTCTCATCGCAATTTTCGATTTCCAATATAAATGACAAGAGGAATTTTGTATTTTTCATTTGAAATTTGGATTGTGATTAAAACTAATAAAAAAATTGCTGAAGTTCCATGAAAAAAAAAGGTACAAAGTGTGTTTGTTGACACCACTTTAAATGAAACCACAGTTTTAACTACTCTATAAAACTCTAATACAATTATTTATTTATTTTTCCCAAAAAAGAAAAAGTATCTTTTTTAACAAAATAAATAATAAATAAAACGTCATTTGTCCAGAACAACGCTCGCAATTTTTATCTTACCAGAACAGGTGTGAACTTGGCAGAACAGGTGAACTTAGCAGAGCATTGTGCTGGAAGTTTTTTCAGAGTTCTGGTTTTGTAATTGACTTTTTATGATAGAACAATTCATATTCTGT
>DWAN01002863.1:0-14356 GCA_018230445.1 Heliconius hewitsoni | reverse complement strand
GAAATATTTATTTAAATTTATACTTCCATTTCTTTGCTCTGGTGTCGAGGCAAAGAGCGGCGCTGAGTTCCGACACTCAACACGTAATGACTCCAAAATTCGGCGGGAAGTAGTCAAAGGAGTGATTTAACACTAAATTCCCTCTGCCTACCCTGCTATGTGCTGGGATACAGAGTAAAGCTTCAAAAAAGATCATACATTTAAATATTTCATGTAACAAAAATTTGTTCTTTAATAAAATTGTACTAAAGATGCTTTTTTTTAATGAATCGAAACCTGAAAAACAAGATCACGTGTCACTGACTTATATTTATCTATCATTCATTATATATAAATATTTTCATCAATTATATTATATAAAATGTTTCTCTGACACTCATATCCAATGTAATTTAACAAATTGGAACGTTTTTAAGTAAGAAACCGCTAGAGCTAGAGATAAGTGGGGTTTGCTTAATTTCACCCACTCATAATGGGGAGGAAATTAATATTTAAAGGCTGGAGTGTTGATAATTTTGGTAATATTATAACAAGAAATATTTTATTATTATACAACGATTGAAATGAAAGAGGTCGTCATTGCACAGTAACAATGCGCAACGTGATGGTCGTGGGCTCATTTCCAACACAGATGATTGAATTATTATTATTTGGAAACTAGACAATGCATTACGTTATAATTGAATAAGCTCTCTTTTTAAATATGTATTTTAATTTGCAATATAAATATTTAAGCAAGCAAAATAATCGTTATAAAAATGTATACAGCCATGTGGAGAGTATTCGATTATACAGCCTATTAACTGAACATAGTGTTAAGATATTCCGTTTCGTAGTTTTCGAGACATAGCGTGTTGACTGGGGGAACAAACGAACATAAATTATTTCTCTGAATTGGAATCGAATCATTAAGCCTCGCGGTTTCAGTCAGAAGCAGTGCTGCCATGTCACAAAGGAACACTTTTTACAAAATTACATTTTGAAATGTATGGATTTAATATTATATTGTAAAGTATTATTGTATTCTTTTTTATTTCAAATTGAAATACTTTCTCTTTGTAATATAAAGTTTAAAATTTAACATTAAAATAGTAAGAGTTAACAAATAGTATATATTATATTTTGCACATTACAGCATATAATAGGCAAAATGAACCTGGAAACCTAGTGCTAAAACACTCCGTTCACTTCTTTTAATTCGAATTCTAGAGATATTGCTTGTTCATTGGGAAAAGTCCACATAGCGCTTTGCCTCGTGACCAGAGCGAAGAACAGAAATTATTTAATATTTAATTTCCTCGAGTAAGAATCGAACCCACGACGGATTTCAGCTTAATACATATCACATAATCAAATTCTATGTAAATTGTGAAAGTCCTTTAAGCAAAGTTTATTCAGATAATCCTAATATATGTATAGGAGTCCTCGTCATGAATACATTCATTCACTTTACCTCACAAGCCTATTTTACCCATTTTACATTTTATCACCTTATGTAAAATATATTTTGAATGTATCTCACTTAAAGCATTTTAAGAGATAATATATAACAGATGTGATTGCTGTGTCGTATCTGACTGTAGGCCCGACGATTGCGCGTTCGATTCCCTTTCTGGGAAATAATTTATTTATATTTCAATGCTCTAGCACAAAGGCTAAAAAACACGTTGTTGCAGCAAGACAAAGCTCAGTGTTTCGATCCCCATTCGGAGGAATGTCCTCAAAAGGAATCAAATCCACAACCACCGCACTTGCAGTTAGTTGCTCACATTAAACTATATAGTTACAACAAAATTCAAAAAACATCATAGTAAAAAACCGTCATTGAAAAAAAAGTATCCAATTATAAACATGCTCTAAAAATTTATATAATAATTACAATATCTAGATTTTCCCAAGAGCTGAATACACCTAACACTAAATATTCAGATTCAAGATATTATCAAAGTTTCAGTCTAAGATCGAGATTACAGCAGTATGTGAACATTAATTTAGTTGACCGTTTATCATAAAGAGCCTTGGTAAATGAAAAGCTCAAGGAACGTGCTGAGAGCACATTCAAATGAAATATATTTTTATTTTCTCGCTCTAATAACATTACATTCAAACATAACAGGCAAAGCGTGGCGTTGAGTTCCGCCGCTCAACACGCTGTGTCTCGAAATATAAGTAATATAAGTAAGTATGTACCCTCTGCCTATATGTAATAAAAAAATCAATCAGTATTTTATATAAAATTTATCCAAAAATAATTATAAAATGAGGGCACTAGTGTGTGTATAAACGAGATAGGATATCGGTTGGATTCCCATTTGAGGGAATTAAATATCTAGTGTTTTCATTTCCTCGCTCTGGTAACGAGTTGAAGCGCGACGTTGAGTTTTACCACAATAACACGTTGCGATCGGCGGCAAGTGGGAAACAGAAGTGTCCTAATGGGAACGGAATGCATCCACTAGTTTTCCAGATTCCGCTTAAAAAGACAATTATAAAACATCAAACCAATTAACTAAGCAAGTCTAAATGTAATCAAGTTATAACCCCCACTAATTTAAGAGTCGTTAACTGCAAAGAAGCTGAGAGTTATGACCGTCATTATAATTTTAGACGGTATTCACCTCATAAACCGGCTTTAAGGAGATATAGGGTACTTAAGAGGCAATTCGTTTCGTTCTAGCTAAATTGTCACTTAAAATATAATATTACACATAGTCTTGTTGTTTGTATTAGGATATTGTGAATGAGATTATGTTTCTTTAGTGGTGTGTGGTAGCGGTGGATGGTGAATGTGGTGGGGTGTGTCGTAATTTTATCTTCTAGCTAATTAGCAAACACATTTTATGTTCAAAGTGTCTAAATAATTACTCTTTTTACTATAATATTTGGTATTGATAAATAGAAACAGCGTCAGAAGTGGAAATCGAATCCCGTTGGTTTCGTCCATAGTAAACTATTAACCTTAGCATTGATAACATGTCTCAATTAACGTCATTCTTTTTCTATTTATTTTCAGAATGCATTTCTCATATTTTCATAAAAAGTTCACCTTCACTACAAACAATTATATTCTTACCTTGTGTAAGTCCTGTATCTCAAAAATTGGACGGAAAATGGGAAAAGGAGTAATAACATTAACATTCCTTTCTGACAAGTATGCTATATACTACGTAAATATAGCTCTTTTATTTAAAACTCACTTGAAAGAATACTCTGTTAAATTATGAAAAAAGTGGTGCTTTATCACATATTTTTTAAATAATTTTTTATGATATAACTAAAATATTTTAAAAATTTAATCAAAATAGAAAAATATATGTGCCTAATATATTTTACTATTTTGATTAAATATACTTTGTACCTTAACGGGAGAGTTTTATATAAATAGATTCTGTGTACTGAAGCTTTACTGCATATCACATCTAACTCATTTCCTGCTTGGATGACACAAGCACGTTGCTTAAATTGTATCAACAATTGAGTAACGATTTTTCCTTTTTTTTTAAGATTAGCGTGAATGTTGTTATTAAAAATAAATCAGCTTCACGCTGTATCTCGTACACAGGGTAGGCAAATGGAACCTAGTGTTAAAACACTCCGATGCCCATTATCCCCCGAACTCTGGAGGAATGCATGTTGAGTGACAGAACTCAACATTGCGCTTTGCCTCGACACTAAAGCGAAAAAATTAAAATATTATATATTTAGTTTCATCCAGTGGGCATCGAGCCCACAACCTGTCGCATTACAGTCACACTTCGTTTATTTAGAACAGGATAATAAAAATATTTCAAATATAATAATTTTTCAAAGTGGGAAGCGAACGCCGTCCCTAGACGCAACGGCTCAAAATATATAAATAAAAATGGTATAACAAATGCTAAGTAAAGTCAAAGTGAAATATTAATAGGGAAATAAGCTTAGTTATTGATACTTCTTTGTCGCGCCTCTTGGACTGTCTCGAAGTTGAAAAATTATACATTTTCTAATTAAATATTAGAAAATGTATAATTTTTGTAAGCTCCAAAGCTGTACAAAGATTGTAGTTTTGTCAGTTTAAAAACCTTTAGCAGTCGTATTTAGTGAAAAGTAGTAGTATCCAGAGTAAATGTGCATCAAAATTTAAAATTTTATATAATTTTATTTATTACTCGCTTATCCGCTTGTAAATGCAACAATTTATTCGTTCGATTTTCACTGGAGGAACTATATGAAATACTTAATATTTTCATTTCTATGCTTTGGTAACTGGGCGCAGCGCGGCGTTGAATTTCGCCACTCAACGCCTGCCTTGAGAATTCGGCGGAAAGTTGGCAATGGAAGTGTCTTAATACTAGGTTCTCTCTGCCTATCCAGTTGTAGGGAATACAGTATGAAGCTATAGAAAACAAGCTTATATCAGCGGTTTCATCCTTATGTTCTTATAGAAATTACCAACTATTGTATATGACATAAGTCTGTGAGATTTTAAATAAAACTAATTTATGGTTAAAATTATTCTACAAAAAGGTATTTTTCAATGAAAAATATATTTTTTCCTAAATGGAACCTAGTTTCGAGACTATAAATTTAAGCTATGCGTGTTTTGAAATAAATATAAATGAAAATATAAAATTTAATACATATTTCATTTCCTCGAGCGGAGATCGAACCCACAATCAGTCGTTTTTACAGTGAAAAAGTGTCCCTGCGCCACGACCGACCTCAATATACATATTATTATGATAAAAACTGGGCTACCATCATAATTCTTTGCTGATGTATGTAATGACGTCACCTAAATAATATATTTAGGTGCAGACCTGAGAGACCCAAAATAATCTATGATGTGTACGTGACAGTTTTTAGCAATGTTACTGTTTCATTTTTAGCTACTATTTTCACTTTTGCTTTTTAGCTTTTATCAAAATAAAATGTGGATATTTTTGTCAGCTTCACGCACTAGCATATAGCAGACTTAACAAAGGGAATCTAATGATGAAACACTCCATTTTGGAGACACTACATATTTAGTGGCGCAACAGAATGCAGCAAACCACGGCGGTTAAATTCAGAAATATTTAGATTTTCCCAATACGATACGACCCATAGAATTAAATGAAATGAAATATTTAATATTTTCCTTTCTTTACTCTGGTATCGAGGCAAAGTAATGAGTTGAATTCCACCATTTAATGCGTAATACGTCATGAATTTGGCAGCAAGTGGGGAGTGGCAATTTTCTTTTTTATCTTTCTCATCTGTCAGAGTGAGAGTTACTCATTGAATGAAAATAATTATCAAAATGATAAGATATAATTAAATTTTAGACATTTAGATACTTTTAGAACAATTACTGTAATGTTAAAAGGGCTTTCTTGTTTTTCAATTTGTATTCTATTTCACAGAGTAAATTGTTTGAATGAATAACAAGTAAAGGCTAGAGGCGTTTATCTCACTTATATACACAGGTAAATATATATTTTTATTGTACATAAAAAAAAAATATCTGTGAGGCCAGTCATGCCTCAAGAGAACGAGTGTCATTTTAAACGCAACAGGTTCCGCCGAGGAAATCAAAAATATGTCATATTTTCATTTCCTCGCTCTGGTACCGCAATGCCTCTAGAGCCCAGGTTCCCTCTGCCTAACCTTCTAAGTGCCTTTTACAGACGAAGACGGATGACGAAGCTGTTACGCGCTTGACTGAATTTGATGATTTCGAGTTAAGATTAAATAAATTCCCTTGAAAAAAATTTAACCTGCTATAACATAACAACATCATAAAGCGTTCCGCCACAACAACAAATAAATTTGAATATTTCTTTATAACATTGAGGACGCAAAGGTGCAGTAGCACAGCGTACGCCGGTAAACACGACAGAAGTGAATTCGAGACCCACTGGAGTGAACGGATTAGTTAATATATTAACAATATATTCCGCCATTCAATTCAAAAAGATATCACTTTTGTATTTATTTAAACTAAATAGCTAGTTATTTTATACTAGCCCTTACGAGAAAGTAATTTACAGTAAGTCCCAAGTTAATTTGATCTGGAGCTCATCTTACAAACGGAACTTAGAGTTCGTCGGTGTAAGCTTAAAAGTTTCATATTTTATTTTTCTTTACAGAAATTATACCAGAGGACAAGGAGGACTTAGTGATAAGTCACTCTGTTTCCATTCCACCCTTCGAGATATTGGTTATTGATTGGAGGAACTACCCACCGATGAGAAGACTAATTTATTAGAGAAAATTAAAGGTTTCTTTCAGCTAACGCCTTTTCCCCATAGCAAAGTTGACTAACAATGTAGTGTAAAAACTCTATTCTCCGTTTATCGCTCAAATGGTATTACTGTGCCTTATATAGCGGAACACTACGCCTTGAACAGATCCATAAAAATAAAAGTAATTCAACCTACTACCATAGATTTTACAGGGAATTTAACTCACTGCCATAGATTTGACAGTCAGTTTTCGACGTTTATTTATTTAACAGTGAAGAATGGAATATAATAAAATTTCATAAAGCAACATTGTTCCGCGAATCGATTGTAAGCATAACAGATGTTTACTACTTTTGAATTCACAATAATATGAATATGAATGAAAACTGAAAAGTAATTTCGAATTCTGAAAAGACGTGAACCGTTAAAGAATAATAAATATGACTTTAAATTATTTTAGCATTGTACGAATATAATTTTGACATTTAAAAAAATCATCTTCACGCTGTATTGAGCGGCTAATATATCTATCTAGGCGGAGGGAACCTATTGTTAAGACACTCGCGCCGCGGAACTCAACGCCACCCTTTGCCTCGACATCATAGCGAAGAAATGGAAGTATGAATTTTAAATAAATATTTAATTTCCTCGAGATTTCTTCTATCGAACCCACAAGCAGTCGGTTTACAGTCAATAGTAATTTTGACATTTATTCTCAAAAATAACTATTTTTTAGATACATCTCTTCCCACTTCAATACTGCGTAGAATTGAGTAGCGTAACTTAACACTAAAATTGTCGTGTTACGAGAGTGATGATTCCGATTTTACAATAAGATACCACCGAGCTATTGGGACATAAAACATATGTATATTGCAATTGCATTGCAATTTAAAGGGGATTATTTTTTTTTCTACAAAAGTATAGTTGAGGAACTCAGCACCTCCTACGAAGTTGAGAAAATGAAACCAATTCATTTCCCCGACTTGGAGTCAAATCCAAAACTATCCTTTAAACTAAACTTAGTAAAATGTGTTATTAACATTGAGTTAACGAAATTAATAAATGCACAACTAAAAGGACAGATTTTTTACCAAATTCATTTACAAGATATTTGATGATAATATTGGTCATATTAGTCAGCTCAGGGGTTCATCTGAATTTTGAACTTCAAAGAGGACTTCTACAAGATTACGATTTAAGCTGTTTGTGTCTATAGCTGAATAACTTTGTAGTTCTGATGTCTATAGTTACTGTTTGTATATTTCCATTTTTGGATATCAATTGAACAACGAACATTTAAGGATTTTCTTTCTTTTTTTCAACTTCACGGTGTATCCAGTACATAGTGGGGTAGGCAGAGAAAACCTGGGACCCTAGCGGCTAGCTGGCTAGCTAGTCCGTTCCAATTAAGACACTTCTGTTCCCCACTTTCCAGTGAATTTCTGAGGCATTGCGTATTGAGAAGCGGTACTTAATGCCGCGCTTTACCTTGTTACCAGCGAAGAAATTAATTTTTTGAATAAAAAAGGACTTAAACTCTCAACTGTCCACACCCTTTTGCCCCTTTGTCACGACTGACTCTGAAAACAAAACTAAAAAAATGAATCTGAAAATGCAACTGAAACTTTTCAGCTTAAAAAGTAGAAAGAATATATTTTTTTTATATTTTACTCAGATATTACTAAACTAACTGCCTTACTAATCGACTAAGGCGGTTAGATTAATAATATCGAACGACGGATGTCGGATGAATAAAAAATATCAAACTTATAATGTAAACTTATGATCTATAAATAAATTAAAAATTTAATTGAAATCAGCTTCACGCTGTATCCCGCAGGATAGGCAGAGGAAACCTAGTGTTAAGACACTCCGTTCCACATACTTTCTGCCGATTTCTGGACGCATTTCTTGCGCATTTTTTAGGCATTTGTAAATAACAATAATAATAATAAATAATAAAAAATGTAGGTTCGATTTTAGAGAAAATACCTACGAAACGAACGAGATATGGAAAATACTGTAATATAAGAGATCAATAAGATACTCCGTTTTGCCTCTTTCTTTCTTTCCTTTTGTTTTTCCTCTGTTGGCGATGGAACACACAATCATTGTTTACAGTGAGACGATGTTCCACTGAGCCGCTACGGCTTATTATTAATAATCATATTAATTAAACTTATCCCTGGTTATAACAATATTTTGTATTTTCGGTAAAATTTCAATTAATCTTAGAAAATTAGCAACGAGATGACAGTCGTTTGGCAGTTGTTACCGTTAGGAATTCGTTGATTAAAATGTTTTATAAATTATATTATATTATGGAATGAAGATTGTCTTCCATTTAGGAGATATTGCTTTTCAGAATTTTGTAGGCGTCATATATAATGAATTACCTTAATGCTTTTTGCCGCGTAGCAAAGAAGGCAGAGGGAACCTAGTGTGAAGACAATCCATTCTAACGTTTATTCTTTATTATATTATATATTTTCTTTTTTATTATAAAATATTTCTGTTTTTACTAAAGCGAGTTAATAAAAACATTCTATTTAATTTATTCCCCCGAAAGAGAATTGAAATCTCATCAAAATAGAAAATAATTTTGTTTAACACATTCGAAGTGCCCAAGGCAACTCCTAGTACAGTGGGTTACATCGAAACAATTAACGTGTTTACTTGATATAGCGTACGGCCTATTTAACACAAAAAACGTATTTTTTACATTTTTAAAATGTTATTACACACTTAAGAAAGAAAAATACTTCTTAAGAAAATGTATAAAAATATGAACGTATGGTTTAGTTGGTCAGAGCGCTTGGATGGTTTCCAAAGAAGCGCGGGTTCAAATCCTGTTACGTTCTTATTTTTATACGTTTTCTTAATAAGTGCAAAAAGATAATTTTAATTGGAATCAGTAGTTTCCAATATTAGGGCTTTCAACAAAAATAGCTCTTTAGTTTTATACAATTTTTTAGCTTGACACTCCTTTTCTGTTAAATCACTTTCATTTACCTCATTCCACAAAATTCAGAAGGCATTGCGCACGTCAACGCCACTTTTTGCCTCGTTTCTCTGGAAACGAGGCAAAAAGTGGCGGGAAAAGGAAAATATCAAATATTTCATTTCTTCGAGAGAAAATCAAATCCACAACCTGACACATTTACAGTCGCACGCCTACTCTGCCACAGGCACTATGACCCATGATTGTGCGGAAAGTGGGAAGCGGAGTTTCTTAAGATTAGGTTCCCTCTGCCTCAATTCCTACATGAGGAATACATCGTGAATTTGAAAAAAAAACAAATAGAGTTAATAATAATCAAAACAGAAATCACTACCCAGCTTATTTATATAGCACTAAATATCACTTACTCCAGTGGAAGACGGTTATTTTGCTCAGCGTCTTGGTTGTCGTTAGAATTAATTTTCTGTGTCGCCGCTTTAGTTAATTGCGCGTTTTAGGCTTAAACCAAACAAACATCAAACTCGTTAAGACAAATTGAATGGATCTTAAAATCGTTACATTTATTTAGATCAGTTTGTATTAGTTTAACTTTCAATTTCTAAAATACCGTTTATTTTACGTTGCATAAGAATTTAGGGAAATATTATGTTAGTACTGACCTACATTCCCCAAGGAACCTACTTGCTTAATTTTATTTTAATGACTAAGTCTTTAAAGAGCTTCACTATTCAGGATCAAGCCTCACCATGAGCCCGGGTCGATGATTCTATAATATTGTGAGATTACCTCAGCTACGTATACCATCCAATTTTCATGATGAGACATATATTACAAGTGAATCAAATACAGATTATTTGAATTATTCGAAAAATAGCAATCAATCAATTTTTATTTAATTTTAGAATAAAGTAAATAAAGATTTAACTCATTAAAATATATTGAATTTATCTAAGATCGTTATTTGCTTAACTTTTTCTATTGTAAATATATAACTTTTTAATAATATAAGGTCTAGGTTGTGGGTTCAGTTCACTCGGTAGATTAAATTATTTTCGTTTCCTCACTCTAGTAAGAGGGCATAGCGCGACGTAGAGTTCCGCAACTCAATAAGCAATACACTAGGTTCCATTTGCCTATTAGATAACTTTGTATTAGCATATGGTCTACAAATATCGCTTCGTTTAGAATTTCGTGAATTTTGATTTATACTACAATCTTATCAGTAAACCTTGAGATCATCGTATTAAAATTGAGCGGAAAATGGGGACCGGAGTGCTTTATCACTAGGTGTTCTCTCCTTGACCTGTTAAATAAACAAATTATAAAAATATTTATAAACCTTCTCTGAACAATTTCTTTGTTCAGCCTCATAAATGATACTTACATAAATGATATTTATTTATGAATTAAGAATATGACTAATAGGACTATTTAGTAAAACTATTAGAAGAACAGAGATTTTTATATTATTCAATCAAAATATGCTCCAGGCAACCATGTTGAAAGCAGTGGTTGCGCAGGGGCACAAGCGTTTGATTTAAAACGTGACAGTTTGTGGATTCAATTTTCGTTCGAGGAAATGAAATATTTAATATTTTCATGACTTTACTGGTGTCAAGGCAAACCGGGGCGTTGAGTTCCGCTACTCAACACGCAATGTCTCCAAAATTGTGGACCGGAGTGTCTTAACACATGGCTCTCCCTGCCTGCTCTTTTACACGACAATACATCATGATGCTGAAAAAAAAATGTACAGTGTATCTGATATAATTTGTAGAATATGCACAAATATTTCGAATTTCTACATAATAAGTAGGTCGCTAAAGATATTTTTTTCACATTATGAAAAAAAAATTGGTAAAGAGAGAGTAAACATAGGGAACCTAACAATATTAAGATAATACAAGGTAAACAAGTGGCTATTTACTCAGTTTTATACAGGATACAACGTGAAGCTAAAAAGGTCTCACGATAAAATATTACATTCTTAAATTAATTGTTTTATTAAATTTTAAGCTGCAGCTTGGAAAAGCGCTAGTTCTTGGGAAAAACGATAATTTGAAAGAAGCCTTATCAAAATTGTTCGTTATATGTAACCGGTGTGTTTATTTCGTTCGTGTATGTATGTATGAACGTTTTGTAAACAAAGCTACGTATCACGTGTAAGCTTATATCGCGGAAGGATATAAATAAATTCAATATTATCAAATTTCTAACTCCTGTTAATAATATGTTAATTGTGTTTTATGTTGATAAATTATAAGAAAACAGTTATTTCACGATAAAGTTATCTTTAGGCCATTCGTGGCGCAGGGGTACAGGGGCTAATGACAGTAAGCGCCAGATAGTGAAACGAAACTAAATATTTCATATTTTCATCATTTCGATCTGGTAATGTGATAAAGCACGGTGTTTAATTCCGCCATTTGACACACAATGCCTCCAGAATCCGGTGGAAAATGGAGAACAGAAGTGTCTATCGTAAAGCTAAAAAAAAGTGTTTTGTATACATAAAATTCTTCCGTTACAGTCCAAAGTGGGCTTATAGAGAGCATTAAGAGACGATTTCCTGAAATACCTAAAATGGAATGGAAAAAAATAAGATTTTTCGTTTTATAGTCCACACAAACGAAGTTGCGGGCCACGACTCGCTCTTATATAAGGCAATGGCTCATTATCTAACAGTCACGACTATTGAACTGTGATGCGGTCAGCTTTGTGCGATTCAGGCAAATGACAAGTAATTATACAACGAAATTGCATACGAAAGTGGTGTATGTAACAAAAGTGGATTTCCGTATTATACATTTATATAATATAAAATTGTGTAAAAGATTTTCATGATTTATATAATATAAGGCAGTATTGAATGTAAACGTAAAGGATAAGGGTTTGATTCCTATTTAGGGATATATACAACCATTTGTCTCAACACACAGTGTCTCGAAAATTGAGTAGAAAGTGGACTGTGGTAAGATTAGATTCTAATCTAATCTAATGCTGCTACTTCAGAGACGCAGCAAAAGAGTGATTCCCAAAAAAAATATTACGGGAAAAGGAATTATATTTTATGCCCTTAAAGCTTACACGCCTGTGATTGACAACTGCCTATATTATTTTATGAAATCTCATATAAAAAAATATATATCTAGGTTACAGCACTTGCATGGTATACTCTCATATACTCTTTGTCTTGTTAATTTAAAGTCAATTAAATATTGTTTTATAATAACAGTGCTGTTTTGGATAAATTAATGTTAGATACTCAATTAAGAAGGCATAAGAAGTTAAATACTAAATTATTTCGTTCTCCTGAATTCGATATATCCCACATGGAATAGCAGAACTCAACACCGCACATAACCAGATTCTCGCTCTGGTAGATTAAATGACAATATTTAATTCCCCCGAGTGGGAATCGAACCTATAAGCATCGTTTAAGCTCAGAATGTATCCTACTGCGCCACGATATTCTTCAAATTTGTAAATAGTAACTAATAAAACCGTTACGCAGTTACGATTCATCTATAACGTACAACAGGAAAATTTGAGGACGACAAATTACCTTTTTTAGCATCAGCTGTAGCCCTTAGTTGGCTTTAGCTAGAAGGAAACTGGAAACCTAGTGTTAACACATTTCTGTTTCTCACAATTCACCAAATTCTGGAGGCATGGCGTGTTGATTGACGGAACTAAACGCCACGCATTGCTTCGATACCAGAGCAAAGAAATAAAAATATTGAATATTTCATATCCTCGAATGGGACTGTAAACGCGACAGATTGACGCACGAACGCCACGACTGACCTCAACCCTTTATTACTTTTTTACAACATCTCTCTACTACTCCATAAAAACTTTCTACTACTACGATCTTTAAAATAAAAAAAAAAACTACTGTATGACAGTTTCCGTATGAGTTATAAGCAGAAAAATAATTCCTATATTTTTTCAGTCAATAACGTAATGTCAATGTACGTCTGCTTGTTGTATTTTTCATTAAAAGCACTGCGCCATATAAATGGTTCCAATTAACGTAAGCAGTCTGTTTAATAATGTTAAAAATAATTAGCATCAGTGACTTTTAATGTGGGTTTTATATTTTAAATAAGAAATCAACGCGTTAAGTGAAACTGAATACACTTTTTGTTAGGTTCACGCTCTATATATTTGGGTAAGCAAATGGAACCTAGTGTTAAGACACTCCGTTACCCACTTTCCATTGAATTCTTGAGGCATAACGGTGCTATATGGCGGAACGCAATGTACTTATAAAATATTATTTATTTCAATTATTATTAAAACATTTATTTTTAACGAAAAACTAGTTTTACCTAACACATACACAAAAATGTTAACACAACTTTGTGGTTTAACATTTTAGATTCAAAAGCTAAAAAGTTATCGCGGTTATTTAGTTTAGTTTGTCAGTTAAAAAGTTTCTATTTGAATAAATTTCAGTTTTGTATCCCGCATATAGCAGACTAGGAAGAGAGAACCTGGGAAAAGAGTGTTAAGATACTGCGTTCCCATTAAAACACATTAGTTCTCCATTTTTCATTCTCGAGTCGAGTCGAGTCGAATTCTCTAGTCGTTAAGTGTCGAATGGCTGAACTCATTGCTGAATTTGTTATTAGAGCGAGAAAATGAAAATATTAAATATTTCATTTCCTCGAGTGGGAATCGAAATCACAACTGTTTGCCTTTACAGTAAGTACCACGCTTGTGCCACTGCGCCACGACGACGAATTATGAAAAAGACTTGTTGTTTACATTTTAAATTGAATCGTGTAATAAACTTAATAATTATAAAATTTATGTTTAAAATTTTTAAGTATTTAATTAATTATTTTACTAAAAAAAACAATATACATTTTCATTAAATATTGCTTACTTCTCTCCGGTGCGAATAAAAGTTTTTACGTTTTTACATCACTTTGTGGGATGGAAAGTTGTTACAAAACACGTATTTTTATTTAAGATAATACATAATTATATGCATTCTTAACTACTTAAGAGATGTACCGCAGAATAAGATATCTTAAACTTTGACAGTTAATGTCATCCCCTTTAGGGGTAGAACTTCTAAAACTTCTGTAGAGAAGTGTCTCTTTTAACATGATCAGTTAAGCTATATATTTTGTTTAATATGTAAGGAATGAAACTATTATAAAATCAAATCAGC
>DWAN01002862.1:0-14356 GCA_018230445.1 Heliconius hewitsoni | reverse complement strand
TTTCTATTATTCTTTTTAAGTGTCCCTCTATCCATTTCAGTAAAAATTACTAAATGTACGGACAAAATATTTTTACTGTCTTATTATATATGGAAAAGAGATATTCTAATATATGTATTAATATATATATGTATATATTTCTAAGCTGGTACCTCTATCATGTCGTATATGGGCCTGGCCACGTCCTGGTAGCGTTCGATTGCGAGCAGCGTGGGCTTGATGTCGTGCAGCAGGTCCATGCCGCGGCGCACCAGCTCCGCTTGCGGCGCGTGCTGCCACCACTGCAGCAGCGTGGCCACCATCCACGCGCCGTACGCCACCTCGCTCACCGCCAGGCACACCACCCCCGCCGCGTACTGGAAACGAATCAATTACGTATGCTTTTTACAGTTTATACTTTGCGATTGTCTCGCGAAACTTAACAGTTACTGACAAACAAGGCCCACGAGCGGAGCCAGGCCAAGTTGGTAAATGAAATAAATTGATAACAAGGCCCACGAGCGGAGCCAGGCCAAGTTGGTAAATGAAATAAATTGATAATGAAAAATTTTATGATTGTGTAATCGGAACCATCAGAAACCACGTCCAAGTTAGCTGTAGACTGCGGTGTTTAATCCACTTGAAATTAATTGGGAAGATTAAAAAAGCTTAAGGTTAAAGGTATCTTAGGAATTGAGTAAACGCGCGTCGACTACTGCGCTACATTATTGGGCCAGTTATCGAATCATTCATTACCTGTAACGAAAAGTGAATTCTCTACAATAATCGAAGCGCTCATCGCAAGCCAGCCAAACTCCTGCTCCAAGCAAAACATGATCGAAAAGAAATTAATTTTTAACGAAAAAAACCGACTTCAAACAACGAACTAAAAAGTAAAAAATAATTTTACATAAACGTTAGTTTAATTAAGCAAAAATAATTTTAAAAATATTACATAATATCGCACCTTTAGAATTATAATGACCTCATCAAAAACGCCATGATTTTGAGTTCTTGTCAGAAATTGACCTAAAACGACGCTCTGTACACAGCAGGGTAGGCAGAGGGAACTTAGAATAACTTAAACATAATTTGTTTCTTGTTTGTTACCTTTATACCTCATTGATCTTTTTCTTACGGAGGTCGGTTAAAAAGTTATTTGTAAGTGTTTGGTGGACTAGTGCCGGTGTCGTTCGTTAGTTTTTTCAATTGTAGCCAACCGATTCCAGCTGAACGACCGAGGCTGGTCAATCGCTCTACGCCACTGCTGCTTCACGACAGTAATGGTTCATATATATTTGACTTTTTGTCCCTCTCATACCGAAGGCCAATTTCAGATGTAAGGACCTAATATAATTCGTTTAGTAAAAAAGTAATTTTATAATGACTTTATGGCGGGATATCGACACTCACAACGTGCAGGAACACCGTGGCGGAGCGCTGCGCGGCGGCGGCGGCGAGGTACACGAGCGCGGCCAGCCACAGGCCGGCGGCCAGCACGTAGGCCGTGGACACGTGGTACTGCGGCGCGCACAGGAAACGGAACCACGTGTAGGTGCTGGGGTCCCAGGCCAGGCGCGCCGCCGTCGCCAGCAGCGCGCCGCTGTACATCTGAGGACACACATTGGGTACTGAAATGTAGAAGCCATCGCTTCGCTTTTTCTAATTATAGTGATGAAACGTGTTTAAAGTATGAACCATTCGATTAATGATTAAATCCATAACGTTCAATCAATCTCAACTTCATCACGAGGGCGCTATACATAAAAGTATGTAAAGAAGTGAGTGACTATAATGTGTTTTATAACTATCCTTGGATATTAGGGTGAACAGTAAAACTATAACTAGAATTGAGTTGCTCTAAAAAGAGATTTATTACATAAGTAAATGTTCCCACTTTTACAAACATTCAACCTTAATCAATCAAGCTCATCTGAAAAGGGAAACAACATTTAAAGCTTTAGCTAATTATTTCACCAGTTCGTATTAATTAAATATTAAAATGTCCCTCACTTCGTTTACATCTCCTCAGTATCTTTCCGTGCATTCTTGAGCAATGGTAGTCCAAGCGATCTTATTTTTTCTTTCATTAGTTTTACAACGAATTTTATGAACCAATGTTTTTGGTTTAACCTTTCGTTTAGTCCATTAGAAAATGGTGCATTTACTGCAGTGAATACTAATAGGTATACGTTCCTTTAAATTCCTTTGAGTTTATGCCCGGATATTGGTCTGATAGAATCAAGTCAATCTTATAATCTTGTGTTACTTTTTGGACTAGTTTAATAAAGTCCTACCACCTATGGTATCTACATTATTTCGATGTGGCGGGTCCTAAGTGAGACAGGAGTCCAAACTTGTATGCTTTAAACCAATTCTAGCAATCTTTGATCCAGACCTACCAATACATATTTATACAATTTCTAGCATACAAGAAATACAAAAATTTTTAACAAATTCAACCCAACGGTGATGAAAAACCTTGTGCATATTGTTCCAATGAATTATCACAATTATAAGTACTATCATATTTGATTAATGTGATAATATGTTATTTCTGATATTTTTTTTATCATTCGCACTGCGGGTGTTTTAACTACGTGTTGAAACACTCCGCTCCCCACTTTCCGCCGAATTCTAGAGGCAATGCGTATTAAGTGGCGAAACTCAGCGGCGTGCTTTGCCTCGACATCAGGGCGAAGAAATGAAAATATTAAGTATGTTATTTCATCGGGAATCGAATCCAAAACCTGTCATGTTTGCGTTAATCACACGCTTGTGTTACTGCGCCACAATTGGCCTCTTACTAAATAATTACGATAAAACTTTAAAAATAAAAATGTCCGTAAACAATGGATATGCTTCTTAGATATAGTACGGTATCAAGAAATACGCAAATATAATAAAAACAAAGGCAATATTATTTAGGTCGAAGCAAATATAAAAGACAAAAATGTATGAATTATATTCACTTTCGTGAAATCTCAAGATGAATTAGTAAAATGTAGTAAAGTAGGTACTTTTTAAACTTAGACATGATCAAGCTAACTCAGCTCCAGAGCAGAACGCGGTCAAATATTCCGAGAATTCCTAAATGCAAGTCACTCGAACAGATAACAGACGCCACGAGCTTCTCAAAATACAATGACGCAACTTGTGCCTTGACGTCTAAATGATTACCCAATACCAGCGAGCACAGTGCAGTGCAGTGTGTTGTGCTGTACTGTGCTGTACTGTGCTGTGTGCACAACTGTCTCATACATTACATGGAGCCTCTTTGTTTAGCTTGGCCTTAGACTTAGCAATAATATTAAAGAAACGAGCTAAAACAAACAAAGGCCGACAGAACTTTACGTCGTAAGTATGAATTAATTAAGCGGGTTGAAGTTCAACAAATGAATGTTAAGTGTCTTGATTATTCGATTCGTTTTTAAATTAAATATATTAGAAAACATTAAGATATCAATAGCAATATAATATCTGCATTGACTTCTTGTCCACTGATCCCGTGATCCCGTGATCCCGTGACCCACTCGCACCCACCCACTCGCACTCGGCCAGTGGCGGCGATGTTGAAAGGTATTGTAACTTTTTTCATTGTGTGCGTTTGTTTGTTTTTTGTGCATCAATCAATTATATGTTGCGACTTGCGTGCCATCAATTGTAATCATTTATACATTACAAAGAGATCCGCGCTGGGCCTGGCCTCCCTTGGCCCTTGGCCATACTAACCCATTTTTTTGTTTTACGCTTCTTTCACTGTTCGGAAATGCCCCAAAGACTAACGTTATTAATATCGCGCTTTGTCTTTCAAAAATCGTGCAGCATGGATAGCTAACTTTAGCTAACTTTAGTTTTACTTAACATATAACTTGGCTCTTATTTCACATATTTTGGATGGGCTTAATATAAACGTAACGTTTATTTGAATAAAGTAGAAGCGCCTAAGCAAATAAGAATAACTTTATTCATGAATATTTCAACCGGTCAATAATAATAGCGAACTAAAACCTCTAAAACACGTGTTTTGAACGTTCGGCGCTGTGTGAATAACTCGCTTGCATGTATGGATGTACGTATGTTTTTATGTACGTATATATGTGTGTTTGTATGTATGTATATATGTATGTTTGTATGTATGTATGGTAGGAAAGGATCATTTACTCACGTACAAAAAAAATGTTTAAGCAATAAAATTTGATTCACATGATTTGCTCCACTAATGAAAAATGATACAATGTATTTATAAGCTTGCAGCCATTAAATATACTACAAAATATAGTTCGTATTTATTATGTGAGCGCAGCGGTTGCATCGTTTTACGCAACTCGTTTAGATCACGACTGTTTACCGTTGACTACCGTTACTACCATCACTGTCGTCACCGCCGTCGAACATCGCCACCCGACAACACTACATCCAACTTTATTTAACTTAGCTTCACGCTTTATCCCAAGCGGTAGTCAAAAAGAGGAGCACCAAGCGCTACGGTTTCTACATACCTCTTTCGCCTCGACCACTGTCGTTAACCTCTTCATTATTTATATTTTTCTTTCATTCTTCAGGCATTCATCTTTCCTTCATTCTTCTTCTGTAATACCCACGTTTCGCTGTCGTATAACAGAGTCGGTACCAACACTGCATTGTGTACGGCCAAACGCGCAGCTGTGCTGACGGTTCGCCGTCTCATCAATGCAGCTAAGGCTCCTCCCTGTTGCCGGCAGCAATACGCCTTTCCACATCCATCTAATATCTTCCATCTCTACTGAACATATTTTATATCTAATATCTTACCATTTACACTGATCTTGCATTCCATCCTTTCTTCATCTCTTTCGGAAATCAGAGCCTCTATCTTATTCGTATTCAGGCTTAGACCATTATTTTCACACCGTCTTTCAGAGTGGTGACACCTGTAACTCGTATTCTGATGATGCAATGAACACTGCATGCATCATCTGCATCAGTAGGCAATTCACATTCAAGTCACCTACTTCTACTCCCATATCACTTTGTTTCACACCTTGGAGATTCCTTTATTTTGACTAATTATAATATATAAATACTAAAACTCTCAAGTTTTTATTCATTATCTCTGAAGGAAATAGGTTTTTTTTAAATTAGCTTTTTTGTCCGTTTTAAATACAAAGCAATAAATATTTAATATTGTTTTTTGTTGCAGGAAGTGAGTCAGCTTCTGAATACTGATGGCTCATCCATTGGTGTACGTCATGATGGTAAATTGTAATAAAACTTGATAATTATTACAAAACTTCGGATTATTTCAAATTTTGCAAACTAACCAAGAGCAATGATAATTGCCTTAATATGAAAAACAGATTTTTATTTAATTTACTTAATATTTATTTCTATTTCAATATTTATAATTGACATAGTCGCGCGTCGTGGCGCTGGGGCACAAAGGCGTGACCGTAACGCGACGGTTGAAAGTTCAATCCCCACTCGGGGTAATGAATTATTATTTATTAATATTTTCATTTCTTCGCATTCTTTCGCTCTGACACCAAAGCAAAAGCTTTGCGTTGAGTTTTGCAACTCAACGGAAAGTGGAAGACGGAGTGTCTTAAATAACGTTAAGCTGATTTAAAATTTAAAAAGGAAGAAATAATAGTAAAAAAAAATATAAAAAAACACATGCTTTTATGAAAAAAAGAACTACCTAAGTAGTTTTTTATATGAATTAAGAATTTATAAAAAGCGTGGGGTGCATATTGGCAGTAGATCTCTTAAAAAACGACCCCCGCTTTTTTAATATTTTTAAACTTAAAAGTTTTTTTAATTCAATTAAAAAAATATATTTTAAGTTAATATTTTCACAAGTTGTTTTACAAGCATGTGCATTTATACACCCAGCTATATCTGTGACAGTAGTATACCAGTGTACGTAAGTTGTCACATTGTTAGTGTCTGTGCCTACCATTGAAGAGGAGTGGGAAACCCCTAAAATAATATGGAATATTTTATAAGATATTTTTATTGGTCTACGTAGGTACATATAAATTTTATAAAATGCTTTTTATAGTTTGATGATTTGAATCATAAGCAATTTGATACATTTTACATATGACAAAGTGTTCACACAAAGCGCCTACGGACGTCATATCGTCGTGACCAGCCGACACACCTCACTCGATCCTTCACTTGGAAGTGAGGCGAACTCACACTCGTTGCCGCGATAGACATTCAATGCTTCTGGCGGGATGAACAAACCAACAAAACGGTCTGGCAACTGAGATATCATCTTGTAGTAGTTCACGGCAGTCATTGTGATCGATTTTGAACAACGTCGTATTAAATTGAAATTTTAAATACCTATCAAGAGCTGAGGACAATGCAATAACATAAAAAAAACCGGTCAAGTGCGAGTGGGACTCGCATACCGATGGTTCTGTACCAATTTCCGGATTATAGGTCAGGAAATAGTGTAGATAAATATAAGTTATAATAAAGAAATAATTTTAAAAAAACATGTTTTTATAAAAATCTATGTAAAATTAATAAATAAATAATAGTTTTAATAAAGATTTAATTTACAATACTAAGGACGTATGCACCCAACAAGTCGACGTCGGGACGTACTCTATACGTTGTGACAAAGCGGTGAATTTTAAACACAATGCAACAAAAACGATACATAAATTATGGGTGGAAAATCTTTTGGTTGCATTGACTTAGAAGCTTGATTTTTTTCTGTTCTTGAAAGTACTAAAGACCTGGATATTTCATTTTAATTCCAGCTATACATCCACGCGATCTCGAGACAAACGGTATAAAGATTCCTTTCAGATACCCTTAAGTTTGTAAAGATGTATAAACAGTACTTCGAACTGAAATTGGTACGGAAGCTTCAGTTCACTTCGAGTCCGACTCGCACTTAACCGGCTTTTTTTTTAATTAACGGACGACATCTTCCTTGTGTAATCCATACAACGCTGACAACGCCGTACACTGAACACGAAATAAATAATTTTTGATTAGTAGCAAATCCGACGTTGACTAATTAGATAATTACAAACACGAAGCGGGTTATCGAGTGCAAGTTAAGATAGTCTAGCTTAGAAACTTTTAACTTCCTTACCTAAATAGGTAATGTTTAATAAATAGTACTTCATACATCACCTACGAACTATACAGGTATGAGTGAGCTACAGATGCTGTCATACCAAGAAGCTGCGGTCGTTGACCCCGCGCTACACGCCGCCCACTCAAGTACTCTCTGGCTCCCCGCTCGTGCTGAGTGATCACTAGTCACTAGTCACCGACTCACTGCCTACTCGACGTCTACTGTGCACTGCGCACTGTGCAGAGCACAGGCCTCGTCCAGGAGTCACGAGTCATGTCGTATGGCATATTACGCACAATTACTTTAATATTCTATTTGAGCTATTTTTTTGTCCACATCATAATATATTATTTACTTTACACAAAAAAATAAGATAAACGCAAAAAAAAATCTTAACATTTATTTATTAGTTTAATATAGTGTTGCAAACATCTTTTATTATTAATTAGAAATGCGAACTAGGAAAAGTTATTTAATTTTAAATAACATTGTGTCAATTTTAATAAATGAGACAGTAACAGTCCACTAAGATCGCCCTTTTATCTGACGCCTCACGGGAGCCAGCGGCGTCACCGCTTTGCGCTCTCACACCCCTTTGAGTGTCGCGTCATACAGCAGGTTGGCCGGACTTTCGTTCCCGAAGTTTTTTTCTAATATATCTTAAAATTGGTTCCTTAACCATTCTTTAATGCGACTAAATAAGACCTAAAAAAACAATGAATAATATCGATATGACGTCAATATACAAAAGAAAAAAACCGCAGAATTAAGCTATTACAAAACACATGATTTTATCAAAATACAAATATTTGCTTAAAAAAAATTAATGAGAGCCGATCGATCGACAATCCTTTTATTGTAATAGTAAAAAGCCACATTAAAATTATCTAAATTTATTATTTTAAATGTTGGTTACATTATCATCATGTAACATTGAAATTTTGCTTAGTGTACAAAATATACCTGTATATTGTATACATATATGTTTAGAGTAGTGTTTACACCGGCTGTTGACATATATAAGCAGGGCGCGGGCGGTGGTGAGGTGGTGAGGGCGGACAACGACGGGAGTAATAAAATTAGTTGTAAATGATATCGTGATTTAGTTGTAAACGATTTCCTATTCCTATTAGCTGATTGTTGAAGCCGTGTAAGTGAAGAATCCCCAAAAGATTACAATGTTAGGCTAAACTACCCTCCTCCAGGGTGCAGACGGACCCTCGCCCTTGTCTCATACCTAGGACATCAGCTCTCAGTACTTTATTTTTGATAACTTTTAACCTAAGTTAATTATACCTTATATAAATGAAAAAAATGTTATATTTTTAGACATAAGCAAAAAAACAGCAGTAACATATTGTAAAAACAAGTGAATTGAATATGACATAGACATAGCAGATGTGGTATCACACCGCCATACTCTCGACAGGTGAGGAGTCATGGACAGTGGACAGTGGACATGACATGTATGAAGTAATTGGATGGTCACGGCTGTTCAGACCAGCTCCTCGAAGGGGGCTCACGCGGTATTTAATTATAAATGGTGCGCGATTTTGGTGTTTTACTATATCAACAGGTATATTTACTCATTATAATATATTATATAAAGGATATTATACCTTTATATCTACTTACTAAACTAAACTTACTTACTAAACTCAAAACAATTCGTAACGAATGATAGCGGCTGACGGCGGCCGAAGTCGGCTCGTGAGGTTTCTGGATATGTTTATAATACACAAATACATGTGTAAAGCAATCTGGCTCACCTGGTATATGAATACATTTAAAATTCAAGCACTGTATAAAACGTTTATTTAAGGTAAATTAAAAATAGTGTCAAAGTTGGAAATGGTCCATTTCCCCAATCAATAACCTGCACCACTTGTTGCCCGCCGCGCGGAGCTCCTCAGGCCGCGCGCCTCCCGCCCTCCTCACGACCACGACTCTTATCGTATACTGCATCTTCTCACGGCAACTTTGCTGCTTTTTTAACTAACTGCTTTTAATATATTTTAAAACAAAACTGAACGCCGCATCTTTGTAAGACGATAGATATGACGAAAGCTTTCCAGAGAAATAAAACTTAAATCAATATGAAATGTTTACATTTATATAAAATAATAATATATAAGCGAATTCGTTTACAAACATTTTCATTTTAGTGTACTAAATGATCTTATTTTTTTCATGCCAAAGTAGCGATATTGGCTTTTGTCAAGTAAATTTTGTCTACGAGGAGCTCTTAAAAAGCCGCAGTGTGGCCGCCGTCCACCACGCGATGGAGTAACTACTAACTACACATCAGTCCCGGGTATCAACGCTTGAATCTCCGCTTAAAGTTCCACATATTACCATTTAGCGTTAGTGCATTACTAATCCTCAGTACGTGGTATTATTTGCTGTAACATGAACACTGCGTTATCCTCGAAACTCAATACATGAGGTCATTCGAGTATTTGTAGCTTTATATACTTATAATTATAATTCATTCATTTATCATTTTCCATACACTCTAACAATATTATAATTCAAAGTCAAGGATCGAAGTCAAATAATTTTTTTTAAAATAAGAAGTTACATGTTCAAAGTCAATGCCCCAGAGAAGAACCGGCGCAAGAAACTCAGCGGGACTTTTTTAAATGAATTTAATATTTGCAACCAATCGTTGTCGCACAAACACCGGTTAGCGTCGTTTAATTCTATTGATATTGCAACGCGTTCTAGCAGCTTCAAAAAACCTAAATTCATACCTAACGTAAACTTTTATACGTCTATATTATGTTATATTTATAGAAATCTGTGGTAAACGATGTTGCTGTTACATTTAGATATTTTGTTATGCTGGTTTTTTTGTATTTTATATATGTGCACTGTTTGTTTACCACAATAAATAAAATAATATATATAAATACATATGTATTTAGTAATTTGTGACTAAGATACTTTGGAAACAGACTGGAGCGAGCATTACATTCTCAAGGCGTGTTATCATTTATAAAATCATTAATTTGGTTACACGTTTAAAACACAAACGCATTTTCACAACTTTTTTAATATTGTGTTATAGAACATTCTCGGACGTTTTCTGGAATCCCATTGAATAAAAAAATAACGGATTCAATGCAATCGAGTTACGAGTGCGTTAAGTGCCTATTGCTGATATTAATATCTATTATTTATATCTGTTATACATATGCCACCTCAGTCGACCACCACGTGTGACCACGAACTACTGCGACTACTAAGTGTTCGAAACGTCGGGGTTCCAAAATGTATAATCTTAAATATACGCGATTTATCCGGTTAAAATAGTTTCGGTAAGAAGTTGTTGTTCGGTATTGTGTACATCAACAATTTTGATAAAATCATTAATGATTGTCTTAACATACATAATATATTAAATAATGTATTGAGATGCAACTGTCAATATATTAATTTGTTTAAACTTTTGTATTAAGGAGTGTTTAGTACCTAAATTATAGATTGCACGAATAGCTCGCTTCTGCAGGACGAATATTGGTTGAACACCGGCTGCATACCCCAAAGTAAAATCCCATAGGACATAATGCTATGGAAGTAGCTGAAGTAAACAAGTGGAGCCGTTTCCACGTCAAGAAATTTTCAAATACATGCACCTTCTTAATCAGAGCCTAACAGCCCTGAACCCATGGTCAATTTGAAATTCAAAGTTATGATCTTTAGTTTAACGCGTCGTTTTAATTTCTTCAAAAGAATTTTTAATGTTATTTTTAATATGTAAAGATTTTGCTATGGAACATACTTTTTTAATCAATTTAGAATAGACCCTAACATAATGACTAAATCATCCGATTGGTAATATCAAGTTCACATAACCTTTGTCTACTCTTATAAATACCCACTCCCCTAGTCCTCAATCATTGAATGACAAGAAGCTCCTGGAATTGATAGTTTTAGAAGTAAATACAGTATTAAACTCGCTTCTAATATTATTGAGAAAATTCCCATATAGTGAATTGGCCTTATTGTTTTATTTTACATATTTAAGCTATGTTATTATATTACTTTTTATTCTGATTATATGTCCTCTTATCTCATTGTTAGTGTGTTATAAAAGCAATTAAAATTTTTGACTTATAATTTAGAAAAAGAAATCAAATCTTCTTCCATTAATAACGTACGATTACAACATCCGTGGGTACAAGTAACGAAAGAAACATATAACGATTTTTCTTTATTTGATTCTTATATTTATAATAAAACGAGCCCCCGCATGTATAATTGGAAAAATAACGCATGTCGCGATTCATTGTTACTTGTTACCAAAAATTATTATAAATTAATTAACTAACGTATATTAACTATATATTTTACACCTGAGGCGAAGAAAGAGGAGGAGGGGGAGAGAGGGGAAAATAAACGAGGGCTTTTAAAACTCACTCTCGACGTGAATACATAGGCGAGGAGGACTCGTTGTTAAGGTTCACTTAATAGTTATTTTAACATTTAGTGGCATTGGATGATTTGTCATCCATGTGTAAATACAGCGTGTGCATTTAATAATTTTGAAGTCTGTGTTAAGCTAATAAAAATAAATGAAGGTGGTGGTGGTGGTTGTGTCACCGTGAGCAACGCTACACGACGTGGCACCCGCCACAGGACAGCGTGCTCTCATCAGCTGGTGTCGCGCTCCGCACCGACACCGCGCGACACCGAGCGACACTGCGCCTTGACATATATTTTAAAAATGCACTGACAAGCTTAACCTTTGTTTCGTCTTTCTTGCGACTGTAAACATTGCACAGTGACGTCACTGCGATAATAACTGCACTTATATTTATTTCGAAGCAAATGTAAATAGATGTTCGTTAACAATGGATGCATTCAATAATTTAGTTTTGAGCTGTTCAATGCAATGTTCGGTGCAACATTACTCATACCTGTTACCAGCTACCACCCGCCGCAGCGGTGCCACATCACCGTGCTCGTGTCGACTGCATCGGTCATTGTAGCTTTTCATTGCGAGTAAAGTAGTTAATGTGTCTGTTTGATTATTTATATTTTAGGTATACTCGGTAACAACGATAGTTGAGCTCACACGTGCGTGGTGTGGATTACACTTTATTGTAATTGAAGTAATATTATCAAACACAAATGTAGCTCCAGTAATCTCTTTCTTCTTACGACTAGATTTCAAGGCAGCGCGCACATTCGACACCAGCTAAATGATCATAAATTTGATCTTGCACCTTTATTTCTGAAAGGCACGATGGAGTCCACCACATCGTCGCACCTCACCTTTCAATCACCAAGCGCATGTATGCAGGCTCAGCTCAGCTATGAGTTTGCGAGTCTCTACTCCAGTATATCTAATTTGGGTCACCAGTTGACACGCGACGCCGTTGACTTGCTGCGCGCCGTCGGGGATACGATACTGTATGTATTGATATAGAAATATAAAAACAAAATTGTGCAAGTAAATATTTTTTGTTACAGCTACAGCTGACGTTACTACAATCAACGATACTGAAAGATCTTTTTGCAATACTCTGTAGTGATTGTATGTTATGTGTTAAAAGAAATAACATTCCAATACAAAAGAACACCTGAGTCTGTGTACAGTCAGCGCGGAGCGCAAACGGAAGTTAAACTGCTCTAATGAATGCAATTAGAACATCTTTTATTGACGAGACCTCACTTTGTAAACTTGTCCGTATGTAAACAACAAGCGACACTATGTATATGTAGACATGTATCTATACCCTATTCATTTTGGCATGAGACAACATGTAAACAAAGAAATACTGTTTCTAAAACTTTTATGTGACTTCAATTTCTATTTAATTTGTTCCAGGTTTCATGTTTTGAGATATAAAAAAATTCAATAAAACTAACAAAATAATCCGAAAACAATTTTACACTTCACAAAACAAGAAACTTAATAAAAACAACAAAAGAAACACCGGAATCACACAGTACTATCTTATGAACAGGTCCCTGGTATCAAATATGAAAACAATCTTTATTTCTGATGATTATATTAGCTTCTTTTCAAAATGAATAAATTCATTGTCGATGAAATTGATAAGTTGGAATCATAATTATTGTTAACTAATAAATTCTACAGACAGATATTTTTGTTACTTAATATACTATATTGTGCTCCATCAATTGTGACTTATAAAATATATTTTTTAATATGTTTACCTTTTATCTTATGCCTTCGTGAATAGAGTGTAGTGTACTTGGACTTGCGGCCGGATTGTTAGTTTGCAATGACACAGTGCTGCGTCACTACCGCGAGGCAGGGCGACAGTAACTTTGTATAATTATTGCCTCCTTAGGCTAAACTGATACCCAACATTATGAACCAGCGTATAAATTATACGTATTTTTCAATATTTAAATCTAATGTCTATAAAATATAAGATATTTTATTTTATCAATCAATAAAAGTGGGGGAATTTTCTACTCGCATAATAATAACTCTAAAGGAATGATGTCATAAGTAGGGTCGCTCTCGTTTTGGCTCTCGCTGTCCCTTGTAACTAAATAGAACCACTGAATATAATAAATAAACGTCAAACTTCCAAGAACTCGAACGCCTTTAATTCACTTTATGTTGAAGAAACGCGGCGGAAGTTCCTCCATCTCCAGTACGCAGTACGTAGAATAGGAAAAATATATTTTAACGCTATACCAAAAAGACTATTTATACTAACATATATTTTATAGATATTAACAGAACCAAAACCAATTTGGACCAGACGCGGATCGAATCGAACCCACAAACAGTCGCGTTTTAACAGTCACACTATGAGCCCCTGCGCCTCGATGGTCTCACACCGGTACTTTTTTGTAACAAACGGTCATTTATTTATATATATTTCTAAAGGCATAGATAATTATTTCTATCGAAGTATATATACCTAAGGAATATTCTATGTAGAAAAGAAATGTATGTGTAATATCATAAGTCTTTGTCTCGAGTAAGGTAGAAAGTATTTAAATACAATACCGTCTTCTTTGGAGTTCTTCACCCCTTTTGTTTAATTCTTAAATAAATTTATTGCATTCGTTATAATTTACTTAGTCTTGCCATAAATATTGTTAAAATAAAGCCGGTTAAGTGCGAGTCGGGCACTCACACCGAGGCTTCCGTACCAAACGCAGGATTGTAGGTCAAAGAGAAGTACAATTTATAAAAGTTGACAAACTTACTACTGCAGGCATATGCACTCATTTTGTAAGAAATGAATCTATACTTATAATAAATCTGTAGAAAAGTCGTTTCTGTACATTGAAAATATT
>DWAN01002861.1:0-14358 GCA_018230445.1 Heliconius hewitsoni | reverse complement strand
CAACCAGTCGGTTTACAGTCACACTTTGTGCCGCTGCGCCACGACCGGCCTCACTTAATAAAGTAATAAAAATTAAAACTAAATCGGCTTCATGCTGTATCCCACACAAAGAAGGGTAGGCAGACGGAACCTAGTGTCAAAACACCCTGTTTACCACTTCCCGTCGAATTTTGCGGAACTCAACGTCGCTATTTGCCTCGACACCGGAGCGAAGAAATGGAAATAGAAAATTTACGTAAATATTTTCGAGTTGAGATCGAGCCCTCAACCAGTCGCGTTTACAGTCACACTTTATGCCTCTGCGCCACGACTAGCCTCATAGTAAAATAATAATTAAAAATAATATCTAGCTTACTAATTTATTTTTTATTGTATGAAATAAAACAAAATCAACAAAATTAATAATATTATTATTGGTTTTACAACTTAATTTCGTGATAAACTGAACTGGAACACAATATTTAGAATAGTTTGTTCGAACTTACAGCTCTTTGTAGATCATGCTTATAAGGCAAAGGCTTCGGTGTGGCCTCCAGGGAAATAGGTTACATAATTACACCACGTTTACACGCGAACTATATCTAAATAAGATAGATATAATAAAGAAAAAATCTGTGAACTTATTTCAAATTTGATATAGATTTCTATATAAACATATTAAATATAAGACGCCCCTGTAGTAGTAAAAACGGTGGTCATGGGTTCGATCTCAGCTGATGGCATGATTAAATTATATTGTATTTAGTTTTTTCTTCTCACGGTAGAACAAAGCGCAGTATTGGTTTTTGTCACTCAATATGCAGTATAGCATTATAGTCTTGCTGGACGCTCTTCAACACTAGATGGCGCTACTCGTGGAGAGCTTACATATTTACGCTACTCGTCAACTAATTTACAATTTTTACTATAACTACTTTTATACTACTATATATACTTTTTTAATGCTTTTTTTCCCTTCACGCTCCATCTCGCAGATAACAGAGGACTCAGAGGGAACCTGGAAATCTACTATTGGAAATTAGGTATTGCGTGTTGAGTGGCGGAATTTAATGCCGCGCTTTACCTTGTTACCAGTGCGAGGAAAAGAAGATAATACATATTTCACTCCCCTGATTGTAAATCGAACCCACGACTGTCCGTGCTTCTGCACCACAACAGCCTCAATACTTTCATTAATAATATATTTAACGAAAGCAATCTTATCATTAATAAATATGATATTTCAAAAATTTAGACATCATACCACACATTTTTTTTAGCTTTTAGCCATGTTCTTATGTCTGTCGCAAAACAACAATTTCTCACGTCAATTTCAGTTCGATCTTATCAACAAAAGGATATGATAGTGACATCGACTTTAGACGTGACAGCTCTCATACACCCCGGCTTATTACCTGGCGTATCTGGTAAGGTGTAAGGTGGTCAAGACAGAACCTTTTGTTTGATAACCCCATTGTTGCTAATTATGCTTTGGATAAATAAATATGTAGGGTTAAAGGCGCTGTTTAGCACGCGTTTTTTTGTGTATTACATATGAGATTTAGTTCTGTGCTCCAGATCGTTTATTTACGCTAAAATACGCATATTTAAATAAAAATTATAGAAATCTTTGTTGCTTCAGGTTTTTTATATACCACATACAATAGGCAAGGCAAAGGGAAAGTAGAGCTTAAGCACTCCGTTCCTTATTTTACGCCGATTTTTCAAGGCATTGCGTGTAGAGTGCGGGAACACACCACCGCGCTTTGCTTTGTTACCGGAACAACGAAATTACAATATTGATAACGATACCGTCGCTGTTATAGTCATACACTTGTGCCACTCCGCCATGGCGACCTCAATTTTTTCCTGGTAGGTGTAAAAAAACTGTTTATATTTTTTCGGGGTCTAGTTAAACAAAAGCCATTGCTTTCATTACTTTCACTAAATACAAAATACTGCTTGCTTATACTGTACTTAGATTCATAATTATATTGATAATGCTTCCAAAAACCAAGAAGATAACATCTAACTAGGTTCTCCAAATGATCGTTAATGGTCACAATGTAAATACGATAACTAACTGTAATAATTTTAAATTCATATCTTAATATAATTTTTTTTGTTTAATTTAATTCATATCTTAATTCATTTTTTTGTTTAGCTTCACGCTGTTTCCCGCACAAAGCAAGATAGCCAAAGGGAATCTGGGAGCATAGTATTAAGACACTATGATTTCATTAAGGCACTTCCGTTCCCCACTTTGCAAATACTAGAAGCATTGCTTTGCCTCGACTTCACGAAGATATAAAAAAAAGAGCTTCACACTGTATCCCGCATACAGCAGGATAAGCAGAGAGAACCTAGTTTTAAGACACTCTGTTCCCTATTTTCCGCAGAATTTATCCACACATGTGAGTGGCGGAACTCAACGCCGAGCTTTTACCTAAATGAAGATATGAAAATATTGATAAGTATTAACCCATTCCTTCGAGTGGGAACCCACAACCAGTCACGTTTACAGTTACAAATTTGCACCATGCGCTACGGCTGGAAACATAAACAATATTTATATAAAAATATAGCTAAAATCATCACAAACGAAACAAAAAAAATGAGATAAAAAGAGACACCGTTCACAAAACGAAATGCAGTCGACAGTAGGGAAGCTACACTCTGTTTGCGTTATTATGGCGGTAATTAGCATTGTTGCCGAGACGGGCGCTAGCTGTTTACCTAATTAACTGTTTTGTTTACCTCTTATACGTCTTACTCTGTATTTTTGATGGGTAACGCGACGGATTTTATTATATTTATTAAATAAAATAATATAAAACATCTTCACGCTATCACGTATCCCGCACACAGTAGGGTAGGCAGAGAGGATCAAGTGTTAATAAGACACTCCGTTCCCATTTTCCGCCAATTTGTGGAGGCATTGCGTGTTGATTGGCTTAACTCAACGCCGCGTTTTGCCTTGACACCAGAGCGAAGAAATTAATATATTATATAAATGTAAATAAGGTTAGGATCGAACCCTCAACCAGTCGAGTCAAGTCACACTTTGAGCCCCTGCGCCAGGACTGGCCTCATTGTATTCATTAAATATATTATATTAATATATTGTATTACAGTGGCGTTGTCGTAAAGCTGGGATGTCTATATCTGGCAGTAGAAGATGCCAGTGGGTTCGAGTTCCGTTTCTTAAAAGTTTTTTCGGCTTCATACTGTTTTCTGCATGTTTTCTGAATACGCAGAGAGAGCCTAGTTTTTAGATACACCGCAATATTTTTAATATGCGAGATATATAATATATCTCGGGACGTATATAGATATAGTAAAAATCTTAGAGGCCAGTCGAGGCTCAGGGCCACAAGCGTTTGTCTGTAAGTACGATAAGTTGTGGCTCCACACGCAATGCCTCCAGAATTAGGGGTAAAGTGGGTTACACGTCTCTCAAGAAGAACGGAGTGTCTTATCACTAGGTTCCAGGTCCCTAACCAGATTTGTAAAACATACAAATCCTTAGTGTTCATTGGATATATAAATACGTATGTATTATAGGTATACTAGTATATAACAAAAAGGTATTAACGTTTATATTAATTTACAGTAATACATATACTTAGCTCAATACTAAATAAGAAGAAATAACAAAATACAGAATGTCCAATAGAGTAGCGGGAACTGAGCGCCACATGAACGGTACACTCTACTCTGGTCCCACTACATATCTAAAGTGAATCAGATTCACGCTGTATCCCGCACACAGCAGGGTAGGCAGAGGGAACCTAGTGTTAAGACACTCCGCTCCATATTTTCTTATATTGTATAGAACTCTAGAGACTTTGCGTGTTGAGCTTTAAGTGGGGGGACTCAACGCCCCGCTTTGCCTCGCCACCATAGCGAAGAAATGAAAATATAAATTTACATACATGTAACATTTGTTTTCGAGTGAGAATGGAACTCACAACGCGACTGTGTTTATAGTAAAATGATCTAACTCTTAATTTCTCTTCCCTTATAGGTTCAAACGACTTCTGTTAATTTAAAACTACTTACCTTATTTATACAAAAACATATGTACCTATGTAGTGGCGAATAGTGTGTTGCGTGTTCGATTCCCATTCGGGAAAATTAAAATTTAATATTCTTATATTTCCGCTCTGGTGTCCAAGCAAAGCGCAACGTAGAGTTCCCCAACTCAAAACTCAACATACAATGCTTCCAGAATTCAGCAGAAAATGAGCAACAGAGTGTCTTAACACTAGGTTCCCCCTGCCTACCATGCTGACAGCGGGATACAGCGTGAAACTGATGTAAAATTTAATTATATAAAAAGGATATAATTAAGATTTTCTTTTCACAATAATCAACAGTACAAAGTGGACGACACCCGTCGCAACTCGACACCGGATCCGAGCTAATGGCCGATACGTGTACCCTCGCGTGTAACACGAACTGCATTGTAGGTATCCAGTACCTATAGCCCATATTGAATAACTTCTTAACCAATTATATTATATAGTTATATTATTTATTAAATTCACTCCCTAGCCCAGTCGTAGGGCAGGGTCACAAATGTGCCTGTAAGCGCGACTGGAGTGGGTGGGGTTGTGGGTCTCGATCACAACTCGAGGAAATGAAATGCTTGTTTAAATGTATATTTTCATTTCTTCGCTCTGGTGTCGAGGCAAGGCGCGGCGTTGAGTTTCTCCACTCAGGACGCAATGCCTCTAGAATTCGGCGTGGGGAAAAAGTGGGGAACGGAATGTCTTAACACTAGGTTCCCTCTGCCTACCTTACTGTGTGCGGGATAAAGCGCGAAGTTGGTACACATTAAATGATATATAGTAAAAATATATGAATTAAGTGGCATGCGGACGGACGGACAGACGAATTTATAAGAGTTCCTTTTTTCGCTATTCGGCTACGGTACCGTAATAAAATTCGTGGCTAATTAAAGGATATCGGTTATTCTAAAAATCGTATTTCTATAAATACATATACATTTTAATGTGATGGAACCTTTTTCAGCTTTTGCTACTGTAAACGTGACGATTGTGAGTTCGATTTCCACTCAATGAAATGAAAAACTAAATATTTTATTTTTTTCGCTTTTCGAGTCAAGCATGGCGTTGAGTTCTACTACTCAAAATGAAATACATCTAGAATTCAGCGGAAAGTGAGGAACGAAAATGTCTCAATGCGAACGGAGTGTCTTAACACTAGGTTCCCAGGTTCCCTCTACATACTCTGCTATATGCGTGATACAGCGTGAAACTAAACAACATTTGTTAGGCATATAGAAATTTATTTGCTATAAAAAGCTTCTCAGTCTACAAGAAAACTTACTTTCAATTATAAGGGCTGTAGTTGTACCTAGCTACGATAGGTATATCAAACTAGAAAATAAAAAAATACACTATAAGTATATTAAAAATTATATTATTGACCAAAATAATTTCATAAACTTTTCAGATTTAATTAAATTTTTAATTACCTACTACTGACCTGACTAAATAAAGAAAATCTATTTATTTTTTATAGTGTAGTAGAAAACTTATGAATATCAATCTTTTTATAACTTTTAATAGAGTAATTTATATTTTATTGGATATAAAGTTTTCATTACAAATCACGAAAGTAAAAAAAAACTTATTAAAAAAAATGGTGTCGATTTTATTTTCAATTAATCAATATATTATTCTTTACGAGCTTTATATCTTTAAATTTAAAAAAAATAAACAGCTTTACGTATACAGGAATATACTGTATCCCGCATACAGCGAGGTAGGTGAAGGGAATCAAGTGTTAAGACTCTTTTCCCACTTATGTGTATTATGTGTTGAGTGGAGGAATTGAACTTTGCCTCGACACCAGAGCTAAGAAATGAAAATATAAACTTAAATAAATATTTCCTTTATAGTGGAGATCGAACCCACAACCACTCGCGCTTACACTTTGTGCCCCTGCGCCACGACCGGCCTCTCTATATCTTATCTAATAATATTAGTACCTATTGAATAACCTAATGAAACTGATTTCTACAATAATTCCTTTAACTTAGAAGCTAAAAATTCTGCGAAAAATGTGGAACGGAAGTGTCTTAATGGGAACTGAGTGCCTCAACACAAGGTTCCCAGGTTCCATCTACCATGCATCGTGGGATACAGCGTGAACCTACAAAAACAACTTATTTACCAAATATTTTTTTCATTTAGCTAATCACTTTGTTTACTAAACAGAACAGACATTCTAATGTGTTGTTTTTACGAACATAATGCTAGTCGTTAGGCTTATTATAATGCTACCCATTTGCTTAATATGTTTGTTGATATTATTATCCATTTAATAAGAAAAAAATATATACGTAAACGATAAACAGGAATTGAACCGTATCTTTTGACCCTCCTTTCTCTCTGACTACCCAAATAGGAATAAAGCGTAAAGGTAAAAAAATGATATTATGGTTAAAATTGTTACTTAAGTATAATACAAACGAAAAAATAAACGTATGTTTATTTATAATACTAAATAGAAATTGATTAAACTATAAAATGATTGACCTACATTAACTATTTATTATAAAATATAATTGAAACCGTCGTGGTACAGAGAAAAAGGGTGTGACTGTAACGTGACGGTTAAGGTTCGATCCCCATTCAAGGGAATGTATTGCCATATTAATATATGGCTTTGGCAACTAAAACATCGGCTAAATAAAGAATAAAATAACTAAAATACGGCGGAAAATCGGGAAGGGAGTGTCTTAACACTAGGTTCTCTCTCTCTCTATACTGCTGTACGGGAGATACAGCATAAAGCTGTTTTTATAAAATATAAATAATCTATAAATTTTATTAAATATAAAGTAATGAATTTCGCGTTATTTTCTGTTTTCTCACCCGTCGGGAAAAAAAAACTTAGCGCTAGTACAAATTTAGTTATGCCACGTTATCTAAAAAAAATGAAGGTTAAATGTAGCACATATTTACTTCTATCATTAGATATTTTTAGAAAAACTTAATAAAAATATAATCTTTAGTACCATACTTAAGACTTATAAATAATTAAAATAAAAAAATTCACTTCTTCATTCACGATTCCAAGTCAAGATTGGATCATAATTATATCAAATTTTATGAAATATTTACTAGAGTATGTGTATACCATGAAATCAGAATGTAATGTAACATATATGTGAGTACTATGATTTTGTCATCTAATGTAAGAGCTATGAAACGGAAGACGCTAAACCTGAGTACCTACTTATTATTCATTATAAAAATATTGGAATAAAATTAAAGGTAACGTTTTTCACACAATGAAGCTTATCACTAGAAAATTCAGAAAATATAAAAACAATACATTCATATTATTTTAAATTGAATCAAAATATTTTTTACAAAACTTTTGTTTTAATACATAAACGAACACTAATCATAAAGACGAGGTTTCAATCAGACCTAATTGGGTGTAGTAAGTGATAGAGTAAGAGGCCGCGACAGTCAGCGCGCGCCGAGAGCAGATCGCGGGCGACGTCCAAAGCTTCACACAACTACACATTCCCGCTAACGCACTTATGATTATTCCATGTTTTTATCTCTGCGCGCTGCGCTGCGGTGCTATTAGCGGACGCGGCGCGCGGCGTCCGGACGGGCGGCGGGGGGCCTGCGCGCGCCGGAGGGCGGGCCGCGCGAGGCCCCGCCCCGGCGCGGCGCTCATGGCCGGCGTGGAGGGGCGCGCGGGCCCCCGGCTTCTATTTACTCTTTCAATCAGTGCGAGTGTTTGCCCCTGGCCGGCGTGCACGCGCGGGTGATGCGCTAGCCATGATCTCGCAGAAGCTGTCGTACGGCGACGTGCCGACGTCTGCGTCGCTGTCCTCGCTGTCGCCGGGCCTCGCGCCTCCATATGTCAACGGGATGGGCTGTATGCCGACGCAGCCCTACCCGAACCTCTACACCAACAACATGGTCGCGGGCGGCTCCTGCATGGGCTCGCCGGGCGTCGGGTACTCGCCGCCCAGCACCATGGCGTCCTGCATGGGCGGCGGCGGTGCGGTGCCCTACGGCACGCTGCCCCGCGAACAGGAGGCCGCCTCGCCGACCTCGGCCCTGCAGCGCGCCCGCAACGACAAGACCTACCGCCGCTCCTACACGCACGCGAAACCGCCGTACTCCTACATATCGCTGATCACTATGGCCATACAAAACAACCCGTCGCGAATGCTCACTCTCTCGGAGATCTATCAGTTCATCATGGACCTATTCCCGTTCTACAGACAGAACCAGCAGCGCTGGCAGAATTCTATTCGACATTCGCTTTCCTTCAATGATTGTTTTGTCAAAGTACCTCGGACGCCAGACAAGCCTGGTAAGGGGTCGTTCTGGACTCTGCATCCCGATAGTGGGAATATGTTTGAAAACGGCTGCTTCCTGCGACGACAGAAACGATTCAAAGATGAAAAGAAGGAAACTATTCGGCAAGCTCAAAAAGCAGCTCAAACTCACGGACATCACGGTGGGCATGACAAACGGGAACACGGCCACGAAAAATCCGGCGGAGGCGCGGGCTCCGGTGAGGAGAAGGAGATGCGCGATGAGTTGCTGGCGCAGCTGCACGCGGCGCCAGAGCTATGTTTACCGGAGCACACGCCGCTCGCGCTGGAACACTACGCGCAGCTGAAACAAGAGCCTACAGGATACGCCCCGGCGCCGCACCCGTTCAGCATCACGCGGCTGCTGCCGGGCGCCGACACCAAGTCCGACCTGAAGATGTACGACGTGAACTACGGATATGGGCACGCGCCGGTGGACAACTATTACCAGTCGCCGCTGTACCACCATGCGCACGCGCACGCGCACGCACACGCGCAGCCGCCCTTGTGACAGTACCCGCTGGCGTAGGCTCCCTGGCCGCGCCGAGGGTGACTCCGCCGCCGCCGCCGACCAGCCCCCAATTCATACTCGGACTCATGTGAGCGTGACTTGTGTTCTTGTGATATAGACGGCGACCATCGTCGCTCGGGGCCCATAAATTATTTGTGTACATATTTTCGATTTTAAGAGTCGTTGTGCGCAATTTAGTAGGTAGTTGTTCGATGCACGAGTGGCGCGCCCCGAGCGGCGGCGAACTTAGGCCTAACCCGGTCTGTGGGACTCGCGTGAAGTGCCCTCCTGACTCCTCTGAACTATTAGTAGCACAGTCGTATACCAAATCTAATTAGAATTACGATCAGAATACTCGGTTTTAACAATATTTAGGGCCGTTCACTTATCGTAATAACGTAAGCTGTAGCTATAAAGCTATATAGCGTGGTTTATTCAATGAACAATGATATCTAAACTTTTCCGCCCAAAACAATAAGCACATATCACATAATGCTTGAAATAATCGCGACGATAATGCGATCAATACGAATCCCTTATCTCTATTATCTATCGATGTTTTCATAAATTGATTTTTAGCGCGTTGAAATCTTTTGTAGAAACTTTCGATTGACAGTTGTTTTATATACGAATGTGAGAGATTTATTGTAAAACATTGCAAAAAGAAACACTGGTTTATTAATAATGTGAAACGAATTATTAATAATTCACGCGCTGTTAGTTTAAAAAAATATATTATTATTATTAAATGTAAATATAAATATTTAATATTAGATTTATTTGAGCAGTGTTACAATATACCTCCTTTTAGTTAATATTCGAGAACAATTTAATAGTTGAAGTCTTAGAGTTTGTAAATATTTATTTAAAAGATTTGGTATAAGAGTGCGCAAGAGGTAATCATATCGTGGAATGAACAGTGCAATGTTTGTGTAACAAATGTGTATAAATAAATATTATTGATTATAATATAGATAGGGAAACGCAATTACTGTTCTACGACCATCGCATTTCGGAGTGTAGATAAAAAAATGTATATATAGATTAAACTAAAATATATAATTACTTCTTAATAATGGTGTTTGGTGTAATTTGGTACCTATCTCGCTTCAGCACGTTCCATTCGAATATATATTTATATGCAAGTTTCAATTTAGCATTTCTATTATTAATATTATGATGAAATAAGACAAACGTACGCTCGTTCCGCGATAACTAATAAACTTACGCTACACGAAGATTATTGCGATAGAATACGTATAATAAATATTACTAAACATACTAGTTGTTCAAAGTTGCTAAATTTTACGTTATATAAGACCACATGAAGAAAAGTACGTAGAGTTTTTGTTAACATGTTGCTACAATGATTTGGTGACGCCGATCGCCTTGACTGACGTGTTCCAGTCCGGCCTTGCTATATGACCTTTATAAGTGACAATTTAAGATGTCACTGTATTATATATACTAGCGGCCCACACTCTTAAACTTATTGTTATATTATCGACAAGTTATACAAAATATTGACAAAAATTGTAGCCTATGTGGTATTCTACTTCTGTTTTGTAGTTTTTGCGTAACCGTGGAACAATCATCCATCCTCACAAAATTTCGCAATTAAATTATTAGTAGATTATTTTAAAGTGTAAATATTTCTGACATATTAGCGTACGTTTGTCGAATGCTTCTTCAACTAACATGCTAAATTAATCCTTGTATTTATAAATAAATATTATGTCTTTCTCGAATCTAGATAGGTAACTTGTAATATCATCTGTTAGTTCCAGAGTTAATAAAATTAAGTTTACAAAAATATATGATGTTTTTATTGCTATAGCCCCGCAACCAGACGAGGGGTTTTTGGGATTTGAATATAAGTACGTTCTTACTACTATTTTAACATAAAAAGAGATATTTTGAATAAACACCTACATTTAACTAATTATTTAAAATATTCCTAATTAAGTTTCGTTAATAAACTAACATATATATTTTCATCCAAAAAAAACTTAAACTATTGTAGTAAAAGTGAATCTCTACAATTTTATTTGTCAATTTGTATCTATTTACACAATAAAACAATAAACCTGACGCCACTCCATTCAAAGTCATAAAAATTCTCATGGCAAGCCTATTCAGGGGTTTCATACAAAATAATCATTTTAACATTTGCTTCCGGTCAACACAGACCCGTATCGCACGGGTACCTGTCGGCGCTAGTACCTTGGGTAGGCAACTTTTGTGCATAAAATGAATAAAAACCACTCGAATAGAATACTTTTACTGTCGGTTATTTTCACTTTTGTCGGCATTGCGCAAGATAATGTCGTTTCAAGCTGGAATGACATTCGTAAAGCAATAAAGCAACAAAAGGGCTAAAACGTGATGGTGTTAATTTGTTTAAACTTTTAAAAGGAGTGAACTTGGCTGCGAAACTAGCGCTAATAAGCCGCAATGTCGTAGGGAAGGTCCATTGGATGGTCGTTTTTTTTAAATTATGTTTGTTGTTCATTATATTTTTCTATTATTTAGAGAATACGTATTATTTATATTTAAAAGTTAAAAGATGTAGAAAGATACACCTCGTTTTAAATATTAAGGTATCCTTGTTTCTACCAATTTCACAAGTTTTCTTCAAAAATATAAGGTAAGCTACGTATCTTTTTCTTATGTTCTATTTATCGTCATATTTATGTTATATATATTAGAACGTCTATATTGTTGATACTTTAGACCACTATTTAGTTAATTAATAGCGTGTTTTTTCTGATTTTACTGATTTTTATGATATGAAAGACGATTTCTATAATTTATAATGATTTCTTATATTTAATTCAAGATTTTTAGCGTATGCAATACCTTTATATGTTAGTTAGAAATTGATCTACCCATTTTACTAGTTTCGCTGTATAGAAATATATTATAAATTAAGTTATGTTTAATACTTTTTGCATGAAGTATACGTATTCTCTTTGAATAAGAAGACGTGCTAATGAAGTATAGTTAGATATAAAAGTTCAATATACTTTGCTTTGTTAGTGGATACGAAAATGATAACTGATGTACCTATACATAAGTTTATATTCTTTTTATTATCAATTTTTTTTGAGTATTTTTATATATTTTTTTTATTAAATTTTGAACGTGTTGAATTTACAAAAATCAAAAAAACGTGCATGTCTATAAAATTTAATAATAAAACTAAATTATTAAAAAAGTAAGTTATCATTTAACGCCATTTCGGATTAAAATGTCGCATCGCATCTTTAAAAGGGAATTCAAATTAAATAAAATTATTTTAACAAAACAATACGTTACTTCATATAAGGACATAATTATCTACAACAATTATCTATACAATTTGAGACCGTTGTGGCGTTATGGGTTACCATCTGACTGTAAAATGCGACGGTTGTAGGTTCGATATAGTAGACGAAAACACCGTGTTTCGTCTACTAGCCACTTAACACGCAATGTATCAAAAATCCGATAGAAACCACTTAACTTATTGGTGAACGGAGTGTTTTAACACTACGCTTCCTCTGTCTAACCTACTAAGCGGAAAAGAGCATAATGCTTTTTAATTATTCATACAAAAGTCCTTTCTCTACCACAATATAATTACAAGCTATAACTCTTATATAAGAAATTTCTTTATAATTATGTTATACGACCAAAAAGATCTAAAGATTTCGTTTTCAACATATTAATGTATAGATTATCACCTACAAATAAAATTGTTTAGTTTCAAGTAAGATGATCCCGAACCAAGGTGGGACCACGCGGGTGGTTTACTGCCTCCATAAAAGTGACCACTCACTGTCGATTTCTATGAAGAATGAATGACTCGACTTCATCTTCTTTTACTCACGTCATTGTATTTTTATAATCTGTTTGTTTTTATAATGTTTAAAGACTGAAAATAGATTTTTTTTTTGGTAATTTTTTAACTTCTTTTATTTGTATTTTAATTGCAATTTTAATTGATTTTCATGTGTAGAACTTTTGCTCCAAAATAGATTTAACTTCATCCTACAACTATAAATTACAAAAAAAAACGGTTCATGTAAAGAAAGAGAGGAATCTAGTGTTAAAGTACTTCACTTCCCACTCTCTATCCAGACATTGCATGTTCAGTGGTGGCACTCAATGCCGTGATTTATCTACCAAAAGGGAAAAAAGAAAAAATATATATAATAATGTCACCAAATATGGATCTAAATTTCTTATAACAAAAATACATCACTTTTATGTGAATTTTAGAGCTCTTTGTTGTTTCTATATGAAAAATAGAATAATAATAAAACAAAAAAAAAACATAAGATATCTTGCTAAGCATTAGGTTCTAAATAAATAAATAAATAGGTTCTATTTTAAATATATTTGTTTAACCATAAGCGTGGGCGTTGATGAAGTGAAATTTTTATTTATTTATTTAATATGTCCACTACATTCCGCTTGTTATAGCTGGCTACCGGGCTTCGACAAACCACTTTGATAACTATTCGAAATAACAAATAAAAAACACGGCTCTATATGTAAATAATATAAAATTTCTATAATAAAGTCTCTATCACGAATTAATAAGAACCAATACTCTATGGATGCCCTTTTGAAATATTCTAAGCGTATCGTTTTATTATTTTAGTTATTTTTTTGAATCGCTGTCTTCGTGTGATATTATGTCAGGTTCTATGGATATTGTGGTTTGGTTAAGTACTTATGGAAAAATGAATCTCTTTGTTAGTGGTAACGGTAGAGAGGTTTAAGTGGTGTTAGTAGGTACGATTACACGGATATATCTTTTATTTTTATAAAGAACGCTCAATAAAAAGTGTGATAGAGAAGAGAGGAGCTTTTTATATTTTTGTTCGCTGTGCTGTATCTTGCATAGCAGGTAGGGAGAGAGAACCTGGGAACCTAGTGTTAAGACACTCTTTTCCCATATTGAATACTTCATTTCCTCTAATGAGAATCGAACCAACCATCTGTCACGTTGACAGTCACAGCGCCTTTGCGCTACGATTGGCCTCTACTTTTTATATAAACAATAAATATGTAATTTTGTTTATTTTATTATATTGTGTAATAATTTTAGTTATACGCTATAATAATATAAATGATTATTTATTTATATAAGAGTAGTGTGTATTGCGAATGAGTTCTAAATATAGACATGACACCGTTATTGTAGCGTTGTAATAAATCTTAACATGCTATAAAGGTCGTCGGTTTGATTTTAAAAATGTTATATAGCTATATTATGATAAATCTTATTTCAATTGTATTTTTTCAATTACGTGACAAAGTGCGGTGTTGAGTTCTGCCACTGAGGGTACAATGTCTCAAATTCTTCTTGAAAACTAAAAATAAATAAATCAGCTCCACTTATAATAATAAACACATATATTATGTATATCAGCTTCACGCTGCACACAGCAGGGTAGGCAGAGGGAATCTAGTGTTAAGACACTCCGTTCCCTACTTT
>DWAN01002860.1:0-14360 GCA_018230445.1 Heliconius hewitsoni | reverse complement strand
AAATAGTTTCATTTATAATGTGTAATAATCGTGAAAATCAAAGAACTTATTATATTCTGTTTTTCTTTGTAATTTGTACGTTTATTTCTTAAACTACTGGACTGTATATTAAATAGTTTTTTTTTGTATGGCTATTATGTCTGGGCGTAACATAGGGTATAATATAATAAGCATCGAATATCAGCACACCTGATACTACCGTAATGCAAATAATTATAAAATAAAGAAATTGCGTCCTAACCCTCGAACAAAAGTTATTTAATTTGATGTTAGTTTATTCATGAACATTTTCTTACCTTTAGTACCAAATTAGCTAAGATAATGTCTACCATATACAGGTTGATTGGTAAATACATACTTACATAGTACTGGTACAGATGACAAAGCTTAGGTAATTTCCAACAATTTTTACCCCCTGTAGTATTCCCGCATAGATTTTGGACGTTTAAAAAACGTATTTGAATATTTACTTTATGTAAATAATAAAATGCCGGAAAAAATATATATAAAAATTAAATGCTGCATGTTTTTCCATCGACTATTGATATTTTTGTATCATCTAACGCAGTGATTCTCAACCTTTTTTGTGTTGCGTGCCGCAACGAACATATTTAACGATTTCAAAATTTGGCGGCACACAAGGAAAACGATAAAAAATATTTACTTACTACACCACACTACATAAATAGTTTATGACAAAATTTTTAAATATACGAAATAAACTAATATACTACAATAATAACTAAACGTTTATTTGCAAAGCAAATAATAAAATAATTTATTTTTTTGTGGATTTAAATATATATTCATGTTAAAAATATTTTTCTTTTTAAATGATATAATTTAATAATATTAACATTATTATATATTAAGTCAAAATTTGGCGGCACACTTTTGAAATTGTACCGCCAACACAAAAATGCTGCTGCACAGTGGTTGAGAATCACCGATCTAACGTATGCTTCATTCAATTATGTAACATGAAGATGCCTAAAACTTGTTGTGTTGAAGTAATAACTTGAAAATTTTGTAGGATTAAATAATGATACTAATCATATGCATACACATATTCAAGAATTGTACGGAAAAAATATAAATATTTTAAAAACAAAAGTTAAACAAATTTAATATTAAATAGTTCGTTACGTTAGTTAAAGCTATCACTTCGGTCGGGCGTCCCGAGACGCACTTGTTATTTTTTTTAAGCTTTACGTTGTATCAGAATAGGCAGCAGGAACCTGAAAACCTAATGTTAAGACGGTCCGTTCCCATTAAAATACATCCGTTCTCCATATTCCGCCGAATTCGGAAGGCGAGTGAATGGCGAAACTCAACCCCTAACCCCTAACAAGTTTAAATAGAAATTAAGTTGAACCCCTAACAAGTTTAAATAGAAATTAAGTTATCAGAGTTTAGAACCCATAGGTTGAGTACTTGTCACGTTTACAGTCGCACACTTGAGTCTCTGCACTAGGGCTGGCCTCACAGTGGAAATATTATGGCAAGGATCATCAATAGGAGCTAGCTTCTAATAAAATTGAAAAAGACAATTAGAATTGAAGGTCTATTTTAAGTACAAACTATATCACAGGGGCTTTATTATTGTATTATATATAATTTTTGTATTATAGCCAGCCAACAATAAGTTAATAGGTTAGTATTTACATAATGTTATTGACGTGTGTGTACTGTGGGTTCGATCCTCATTCGAGGGAATGATCTGTATTCTTTTTCTCACTTTCGTAACAACACAAAGCTAGGCGTTATACTCCGTATCTCAAAATGCTTAACTCGTAAATTGGACAAAAAATTAGGAATGGAGTATCTTATCAATAGATTCCTTCTGCTTACCCTGCGTACTGTGTAACATAAGAAAATGTATTAAATAAATACGCATACACACAAGGCTTAAGGCAAATACAAACATTTTAACAACAATTTTAATACAAATAAAACCACCACATATGTTTATTTTTTTTATTGCACGAATCAAAGTCATTATTACAATATTGTGTTTAGTTAAAATTGAAACTGTTTTAAGAGTAGACTATTTATTGGTGAAGATAAAATAAATATGATTAAAATTATTTTGTACTTATTGAAGTTATCATTATGGAACGTAATTTTTTTTTTAATTCAATGGGAAAAAGTTGATATAGTTTAGATATAAGAATAAAATAATTAAATGCCATGGCTGGATAAATTCTAAACAAATAGACTAGACATTTAAGATTATATTAGAACAGTTCATACAACTATTATTACCGTAATCGACTAATTATTCATATTCGTACTCCACGATGGATCCTTATTATTTTTGAAGACTAAGTAAATATTTTAAGCAGGGATGTTCTGGAGATCGCAACCAAAATTAATGGACATCCGAAAAAAAAAACCTATCCGCAATTGAATCCGATATAAAAGTTTCAGATAATTACGGATATGGATGGAAATATGTCAAAATTTTATATCCATAACGGAACTGACATAATATTCTTCTTATCTTCGCATATCCTCTTATATCAGCATCCGTATCCAGATTCGAAATATTACATCGGCAACATCCCTTACTATATAGTAATAACGTTTAAAAGTACGCTATATTAATATTCTACCACAACAAGAATATTGAAATCACAGTCGTAATTATTAGAAACATGCAACAGCATAGATTTACAAAAAAGTAATACTTTTCTACTGCCTACTTTGTCTACAAATATTATAAGGCTTAATATGAAGGACGTTACATATTCACTACTGTATTCTTAATATTTATAAGAGTATTACATATTATTATATATAAGTATGGACATATTTTTTTAAATAACAAAATAAATTTTGCAATTATATTATTGTCGGTTAAATAAAAAAGTGGCATTTTTTTTTTCTAATTTATCGTCATTATTTTGTATTAATTAAAGACAAGAGCTACGCGCAAAAGGCAACTAGACTACGTGTCGCTTTGAAATTTTTTAATCAACCATAATTTTGACAATGTCTCTGATTACTCTGTTATTTGGAAAGAGTCGATGTATTAGAGCATACAATAGTTTTTTTTTAATCTTTTATAGTTATGTTTTGAAATACGAAATAGATAGAACCATAAAAACGGACAAGCGCGAGTGGGGTCGCCCACTGAGGGTTCTGTACAAAAATTAGAATTTTCTGAAAATTAAAGCTTATAGCTTAGTCAGAGTCCTTTTATCTGGTACCTCACTTGAACTAGCTGCTTTAATACCAAATTTTGCTCTCCTTTTAGCGCTATTATCTTTTTGGATTTAACGATAAATGTATAATTTCAGATTTTTTCCTGAACTACTATTTACTCTACTACCTGTAGATGCTAGCTGCCAAATTACATAATAATAATAAATATACCAACCTCATCGCTTAAAGCGTTTTATAGGCCAACCGAAGGAAGTATCCTATTAATCTCTTTATAGTGTCAAAATATGCGTTTTTGCGATAGAAAACAGTCATATCTGTTTTAAAATAAATGTTGGAATACTATATTTTCAGAAAATCATGGGGCCGTAGATCTGAGTGTATGGTTTGAATTTCAACTCGATATATATATATTTATTTTAAATACATATATATTTATTTTAAATGATATATGAGTAAGTATTACATTTAAAAGAAAAAGTATATTAATAAAGTTAAAAAAATTAAATGCTTATAATGTAAAAAAAAATATTTTGACTTATACAACTTTTCTATTCAACCAATAATATCTTTATGTGACAATCACAGTATATCATTTGTAGACGGTACATGATTATTAGGAAATCATACAGTGGATAATCCATTCTATTCCACTTTAATAATAAATAGTCATAGTTATCTCTAAAAAAAAATATTGTTGAGTTTTAAAATTTAAAAATCCATGTGTTATTTGGATGTGATTAAAAGTTTATAAAAATATTATATTATTTTAATATACATTATGGAGAAATAATTAAATTTTTTATGTTACTACCAAGCGTCCCTCATAGCTGTATATGGCATTACTAATAGTAATTCAATAGAATATGGATTCAAATCTTAACTGTTGTGCTAACCACATCCAGTCCGCGAAGTCTAAGCTGAGGTTTGCGTTTGTGTGTGTGTTCATATATACGTACGGTCAGCAAGTGACCGCAGTGAAGTTAGCAGAAGATTACGTAATTGTAAATATTTTTAGGAGACCTAACTTCAGGACGGCCACAATTTGTTGACCGCATTGTATCAGTATAATTCATTTTTAAAAGTTTATTTTTGTGTTCGATTTATTTAAAGTGAAAAACAAAACTAACTCCAACAACAGTGAAAATAGAGGAATCGATATCGTTTTTTTCTTTGTTTTTTTTTTCTATTAATTCTAAAAATAAATCATTCGCAAAGCTCAACTTATACCTCGTGAACTATAATTTATTGTAAATAAATACTAAATAAAACGATTTGGCTTTCCCTTCATAATGCTTATATGACTTCAGGCTGGAATATGACCATTTCTTCCACCAACCTATCACTGGGTTGCCAACAACTTTGAGAGCATGTGAATATAAGAACTGATAAAAAGTGTAAATATGGTAGCTGCATGTTATTAAGTGATAAACGTAAAGTTTCAGTGAATGCAGGTACCAGTTGTAACTCGCAAGTGAGTCTTGATCCGCAGCGGACACAGATAGTTGGTTTGAATGGGGAATTAGATGCATTTTCGTTGGCTGGTAAAGGAGCCCCAAGGAGTGGAGGCTCGTCTCGTGTATATCTGAAAAAGAAACATATTTCTGTATAGTAAATAATTTTATTATAATTGAGTCGTGGCGCAGCGGCATAGTGTAAGTCCCAACGGCCATATTTAAGCCTAATATTAATATAATAATATTATTAATATATTTCTCTAATGTATTAATTTAATATACTCATTGAGCGGAGAGTTTTGTTTATTTATAAATATTAAACTTTAAAATATTTATTATAAAATTTTCAATAAAGATTATTGGAGCATAATTTAAAATATCACGAATATTTCCAGTGTCTGTCTGTAACTTGTGAACATAGCATTAGTCCAATTCTAAAAATAGATGATACTTAATTAGAAATCTTATGAAATTTGAACGCAGCGGAAGGGAGACCTAGTCGTCATAGCGCCTGGTCGGTTTCCAGGAGGCGCGGGTTCGAGTCCCGCTACGTTTAAATTTTCATATGTTTTCTAAATAAGTATTTTTCTTTCTTAAGTGTGAAATAACATTTTAAAAAATGCCAAAAATACATACATTATATTATTATATTATATTAATACATTTTACCATTTTATTTATGAAGCTATCGTGTTTCAGTGCAACACTGTAAACATGGTTGATGGTTGTGATTTTGATTCGCCCTCGGGGGAATGTTTATACCTTTTATTATTTTTTAGTTTATCTGCTCTGGTGCAGCATTAAATTCTGCCATTCAACTCACATGAAACTGGAAAATCGATTGCCTTGACACTAAGTTCACTTCGGCTATCCTGCTATGCGGGAAAGAACGTGAAAAATTAAACTGACACATTGCATTAAATTACCTCAATATCTGCCCAGGATTGTTATGTAAGCGAGTAAGAAAAGCATGGAACAGTTTATCACCATGTAATGGTGCCGCATCCTCGTATGCTTCTTCTTCACTACCAACGCCTGCTACTTTATCTGCTATGCTACCCACTTCTATTTCTGGAAATTATAATTAATATCTATATGTATATGTAATTGTTTATATATGAGTATGCTTCAATATAATTATATTAATTTACTATATATTTAGGTTTATACACCATCCCATTTCATCAATTCTTTTTTCAGCCTAAAAGTTGCTTTGAAGAGGTCACTCTTTTAGAGATAATGCTGCCGTTTACGTATAAAAGCAGAGAAAAAACATTAGTTCATATATTTTATGAATGTTGTATGTTATATTACTTTTTTTTAGTGAACATAATAATATTTTCTTAATATTTTCTTACCATTATCTTTTTTGTATTTATTTAGTAACTCTGTAACTTTATCATCATTGTTGGAATTTTTATTCCATTCTTCTTCAACATAAATATATTTAGATACGAATTGTAATGGACCACATAATAAACGACTTCGAATATCTGGAGGGAGTTCTGCTGTCTGAAAATGAAAAAGAAGAAATAGAAACATAGAGGACGTCACGGTACAACAGCACTAATTTGTAATCGTGATAGTTGTGAGATCGATTCCTACACGAATCCTTCCTCTCGTACGTACGTAAGTATACATAAGCGTACGGTATGACCGAGCGGAACGGACAGACGACGTTAACGTCGCTTTTAATATTTTCATATATTTTTGATGTAACTTTTATGTGGTTTATTTTCCTTATTATTAGTTCATATCCTTCTTTAATTCGCTTTGCTTATTTCAGTAGTAGATTTAGAACATAAAAATATTTTCTTAATATTTTCTTACCATTATCTTTTTTGTATTTATTTAGTAACTCTGTAACTTTATCATCATTGTTGGATGTTTTATTCCATTCTCCTTCACCATAAATATATTTAACATTTCATGCTCCTTTTAATTTGAATACTATTAAGTTTTTATTAATATTGATAATACAGTTAGATTCGATTAGTTTTTGTTTATATTTTTCATTGGTTACGTTTATTTATTATTTTTTGTTCATGTTAATAATAATAATCTTTAGTATTATAATTTAGGTATTTTTCTTTAATATATTTTTTTTCCTTAAGTAACGTTTTCTAATTAATTTGTGTAAATTTTAAATAGTTAGAAGTATTTTTTTTAATATTAAGCACTGCCATTAGTTATTAATACTTATTTTGTTAAGCAGTGTCCGAGATTAGTGTGCACAAGCACATAAACAAAAACTTTAAACATCATTGTTTAGGGTTCTATCACATTGAATAGATTTGCACATGCCTAATTATAGATTTTCTTGTATCATCTTTCACATACAAATAGCTATAATTTATATATACTTCGTTATGCAAACCTGATTAAACAATATTGCCATATTGTTCATAGGTGCAGTTGGGGTTTCAGCTATGACAAGCCCTGATTCATCTTCAGCCTCTAATTCAGCTGCTGGCACCGGTGCTGCCACTGCTCCAACGGCACCTAGTAAATAATTAACAAGAAATAAGTAATGTACATAATAATAATAACCTTAAAAAGAATCCATAAAAAATAAAATAAAGTATTTTCTCACTATGCTGACCTCGTCATACTGATAAATATATTATTATAAGGATTTTTTTTATTTCACACTGGATCTTGTGTATAGTGGAGATAGGCAGAAGGAACCTAGTGCTAAAACATTTTGTTCCCCACCTTCTGCTGAATTTCCGAGACATTGCTGTTGAGTGGCTAAATTCTATTCTATATCTATCATTCTGATAACAAGACAAAATGTAGTAACATTTTTTCTTGTTATCAGAATGATGAAATAAAATTATTTTCTTTCTCTGAGTAATGAGTGTCCATAGTCATATACTTGTGCCATTAGGCTACAACAATCTTTTTCAATTCATCAAATAATTTTTTTTAATGTCAATAAAAAAAAAAACCTTTTAAAGTATTTTCTCATTATGCTCACTTGATAATACTAATAAGAATTGCTTGTAACACATATTCTATTAATATAAAAGACATGAAATATCTAGTACAAAACATACCTTGAACAGGTGACATATTAGCGTTGTGTGCATCAACTTGTAAATTACCAAGAGCTTGTTCAACTGTTTCTAAATCATATGAATTACTTTCATCTTCCTCATCAGAGTTCCTGTAAATTGGTACAATTACAATTTTATTTTATATTATTGCATATTTTATCATTATTGTATCAACTTTCAACATTATTGAGAAGCTCCTTTGATAATTTTTTTTTAATTATTTTAATTATTAGGCTACAATGTAGGCAGAAGAAATTTAATCTAAAAGGTACAGGGCAGGCAAAAGAAACTTAGTTTAAGACACTATTGTTTTAGATTAAATTTCTTCTGGGCACTGTAGTGCCCAATTTTTGAGATGGGCTAGAGTCTGAAATCTGAATACATATTCTTACAAAAAATACTTTGAAATTATTCCAATTTATTTTAATACATTTGCATCATTAATTTTATTTTATTTCCTATAAAAATATATATTAATTTAAAAGACTACTGGTATAAATTATATACCTCTGTACTCCATTGTTAGGACTTGGGGCATTATCAATGTTCATGATGTTTCCATTTGATGAGTCACCATTATCATTTTCATCCCAATCGTCTGATCCAGTACACCAACTCATATTTGTATCGGTGGGAATGGCCACAACTGCACTAGTTTTAGGTTCATCATGAATTTGACTTCTAACACAACTCCAACTGTTAAAAAAAATGGAAATTTTTAGCCATATATGTATATGAGGTAAATTTTGAGTGAGTTATGGTACTGGGGCATTTACTTTGACTCTCTGTTAATGGTTATAGCCACATGAGAAAAATTTTTATTTACATTTCTGAGCTCATCATGCAATTTGTATAAAACTGGCAGATAGTGAATGGAATGTTGTAACATTAGATTTCCTCTGCATGAAGCGAAAATATAAGAATTAATATGACTATTTTAAATTCAATTACCTCTCAGATTGATTCCAACATTGAGGATTTATACAAGCAAACACATACAGAGTGCGATGATATAATGACTCTTCCAAAGGAGCATAACATTGTACTACCAGTAGCCTGTGCAAGCAGCACAAAGGACACTTGGTAGAAAATTGGATACTCTCTAAAGGAGGCCAGTTCTGAAAATAAAATGAAAAAAATACGTGCAGTTTCTTTGTCTTAGTGTTTTAAATATAGGAAAATTTTCAAATATGATTTGGTTAGAAATAGATACAGATATGAAAAAACAATATCGATGTAAATGAAAAATTAAAGTAATGTTATAAACATATAGTTTTATTAATAAATCTTACAGGCAGTCCGCCAATTTTATTGATTGTATAGTTTAACTGAGACTTGCTTCTTTCTGATATTGTATCTTCTTCATATCCAAGATAAACTTTTCCTTGATACTTCGCCATATTTTTAAGTTTATTACTTTTTAAGTCAAAATACTTTATATCTCAAATTGATATAATTTTATAAGTTTACAATATTTTCACAGCATCTCGATAAATTGACATTTGACATTGACTTTGACATTAAAATTTGTGTAATCGGTTGCGTAGTATGTAATAATTTATACCTATAGTAAAATATAATTTACTTATAGCAAAAATGGTTGTTCAAGATGTTTTCTTGTATTCTAGCCTAGATTCATTAGCGTATTTAAATATATTTTCGGGGGGACCTGGATTTTAACTTTCATAAAATATGTTCGTGTAAATGTTGTTTTTTTAATGTTCGGGGCAAATTTTGTTGTAACTTAAGTTCCTGGGCTAGGCACGACCCACCCGGCTCCGATTTATTTTCTTCTTGTTTTGTATGAAAGCTTCAGGCTATACGCTATATAACAATACAGTGTAAGTCTTAGTTAGCCTTAAATTACGAAATAACAGTAATCGGGAACGCCATCGAATTGCTTTAAGCGCGTGCGCTGCAAAAATAATTAATTATGACAGTACCTAGTATGACAAAAATATTCAATTTTACTAGTTCTAAAAAAAGTCCGCGATAGCATATATCTATCTCTTAATAAGTGACAAGAAGGCATTTTGTGACAATAAATAATTGAAAATTGTAAGGCAATATTTCGTCCTATAAATGTTCAGTGTCTGTTGATTTTGTGTCAAGTCCTTTATGTAATTTTTTATGTAAATATATTAAACAGAACCAAATTAAACTTTAAACTAACACCCATGTAAAATATGAAATATTACTAACCTAATGTACTGTTCATCCTGTAAATATGTGTTTGTTTTGTTTTAGGTGAAGGCTGTACTTTAACTGGACCTCTTTTTTACATGTATTCTATTTGTGTATACTTATCCTTTTTTACCGGTCAAATATCCTCGTGTGTCTCCCATACAACGTGACATTGGCAAAATGAAATGTGCTCAACTGGCACGTAATGTTCATGATTGGATGTATCAATCCGTTCACAAATGCAAAATAATAAAAGTATTATAGGTGGTATGCGGGCGACTAACTTTTTAATTTATTAACCAATTTTATTGACATTAATAAAACTGACACTAAATGTTAAGGAAAGTTAGTCAAAATATCTTAGTTAACAATACATTTAAATCGGTCCATTTCTGAGATTAGTGTGCACAAATGCACAGATAAAAAAACTGTAAAAATCATGACTTTATTACAATGATATGTACGTATGTAAAGACAGCGATGAGTTAGTTTTATTATTTGATAAGATTTATAGACCATCTTTCTGTATCTCTTTATTTTAATGTGGAGCAACTGTACTGTTAAGCATTAAAAGTTGTTGCAACAAACCGGAATGAAGTTTATTATTTTATTTTAGAAAATAATCAAATATTATAACAAGTTTAAACTGGTAGAAAGCCATCCGGTAACCCTATAAATCAGTGTTTCCCAACGTGGGGCCCACGCCCCACTGAGGAGCAATTTGATAGTTAAGGGGGCTATAAGTTTCGGCCCATTATATGCATTGCATAGGTCTAGTCCAGGGCTTCCCATCTTTTTCTTGATCAAGAACCACTTTTATATTATTTTTGGTAGCAGGGACCACTATGCATGTATAAAAAATTTACTGTGATAATTAAACAGAAACTTTGCCTCACCATCCCCAGCCATAAAATAAAAATTGTTTTCGGACCACATTAAGACTTGTGATTCTCGGACCACTGATTGGGAAGTATTTTTCCAGTCGGTCATCGGTGCCAAATTTAACAAAAAAAAAAGGCAAATTCTTAAATAATTGCCGTAAATAATTATTAGGTATAATTTCGTTTGACGCGTTCAAGTTATCAATGGGATGATTGGAGTCTTCAAGGAGACCACGGGCCCATCCCAACGTAGTGTTTCACATCATTGAGTTGGTGTTAATTTGAAATAAGTGTCCGTCAAAACTGTTTTAATAGTTCGTTGAATTAATATTCATATATATTGTATTGATAGAATTGATAAGTATTTGATTTCATTTGCATAATATTATTATTTTAGGGGCATTACAAATTTTAGAAAGGTTAAGGTGGGGCATGGCACAAAAAAGATTGGGAAACACTGCTATAACTAGATGCTACTGGGTGGCTGTCTTGCCGCCGTAAGAGGCGGCCAGGCCAGTCATATCTCACGGCACGCCCGCGCCGCAGCGCGTCGGGGCCCGACGGTCGAAATCCCCCATGATTAGCGTACGCGGGGTATTCCCCGCGATCGCCAACACTTCACGAGCGCCCTTCAATGCTTGTAACTTCTTCTTCAGTGGCGAGCTACACTCGCCCCTCCCAGCCCGGTGACGCTGTCAAGACCATACCAGGTCAACAGCATTAAGACCATCAGAAAAAAAAAGGTGGCTGTCATAGCCATAAATGTTTAGAGTGTCTATGTGGTCAATATCAATGTTTGGTTCCAAATTAATAATTATAGCTAACTCTCTAATTAATATACAATTTTAAAATATTCTAAATAACAATTTGTCGCAATTTATCATCTCTAAACTGGTTGTAATATATATGAACATAGTGCATTTGTTTTTCTTATAATAGAAAACATTATTATAGTCAGTTCAAGTATATCGTTAACGGTATAACCTAAATAAAACATTCTATTTTAAAATATATTTAAATTTTTTATAAAACTAACAATTTATAAAAAAGACTTAAGTATATAATACATACTACATACGTGTACTAATGGAACAATAAATGCACATAAGAAGTCGTGGGCGCCCTCAAGATAGGTTTGTGCTTTGTTCACTCAGGGAAAAAATAAGCTTCACGCTGTACGCTGTATAATGTAATCTAGTGTTAAGACACTCCAATTCCAACTTTCCGCACTTTCTTTTTTTTTCTTTCCGTAGTTTCTTTTTGAGTGGTGGAATTCTACGCCGCGCTTTGCCTCAATCCTTACAATTTTACATATTACATGCAGATTATTTGAAATATGTTAAGTTGTGAAGAAGTAATGATAGATTTTTAACGGAGATGGGATAAAAATAGTGGAATGGAAAGAATGGTGATTACAGCTAGCAAAGCCAACGTTCGCACATGAAAAGAAACAAGCAAAACAAAAAAGAAACACAAACTTACACGGCCACATAAACAAAACTAAATGTTTTGTTTATGTGGCCGTGTAACACGTAACCACCGATGGCCTCACTAGATCCGATAATAGTATTGCGGCCTATAACACTGAAAAACAGAATATCTCGCGGATGGCTTAGAGTTCCGGACTTTACTTGTGAAAATCGTAGCTGTATTTTCCTCACGTGGCTGTATTTTTTCAATATCTTCTGTAGAACCTAGATTTCATACTAACATAGCTACATATATCATGAGCAGGCTCTATCCACTTATCTGTAAGTGCAGTTAAATTTCATTTCGGTGTACAAAGTTGTAGGGCAGATGCAAGTTTTGTAAAATATACAAAACTTTCATCTATAAAGTGCATACTTTCATCCGGGTGCCATACGGAGGAAATTATTCTGATGCCTCTGAAGGTAATTCTAAGAGGTCTATCTTAGTGTGTTCACATACACTAAGATAGACCTCTATCTTAGTGTGTGCGAACACAAAACAAATGCTTGTGATTCAGAGGGATCAGAATAATTTCCTCCGTATGGCACCCGGACACCCCTAGTATGTAAACTACGTGAACTTCAAAACTTCAAAAGAGAATCGTAATTCTTCAAGGGCGAGTTATTGGCAATTCCTCACCCGATGACGCTGCAATTCCATTCCAGGTCAACAGCAGTTTGGTCCATTTAAAAAAAAGGTGGCGTTACGGTTGTGGTGGCTTTATTTCGTCACTCAATTCTATTTAGTAAAATTTATCACTTTCCGACTGTTGACCGATTAACATGAAATTTGTAAAGCATGATCAACGAGTCATCGCTTTCCTGATATTAGCTGTACATTTTTAGATTTTTATTACTTTCTGGAGGCCAGTCGTGGCGCAGTGGCACACAGTTTGACTCTAAAATCAACTGGTTGTGGGTTCTCGATCCCCACTCGAGGAGATAAAATATTTACTTATATTTATATTTTGATTTCTTTGCTCTGGTGTCGAGGCAAAGCACGGCATTGAGCTCCGCTACTCACATACATTGCCTTCAGAACTCGGCGGAAAGTGTGGAGCGGTGTGCGGGATACAGCGTGAAACTGATTTTATTTTTTATTTATTATTTTCTTTCCTGAATAATACACAAAAACTCAGAAAGCTTAACTTCATAGCGGCCACAACTCGTCGACGGTACTGCATAGATCGATAAGAACTTTTTTAATTGTCGCATGGACATTTTGCGCACAATACATATTTTATTTTAGATACCTACACACTCCATATTTATTTATCTTATGTTTCAATTATAGCTTCGTCAAATACTATACATTATTTATAAAGTTATGAAGAAGATCTTATATACAAAAAAAAGTATTAAAAATATACCTAAATACTTTAAAGAGAATAACAGTCGATCCATTTTAATAACTATTTTAAACTAATGTTAAAATTACGGGTAAAAGAAAATATAACTGAATGCAATATTACGAAACATATAATAATAATAATAAAATATGAAAAATTTCGTAATATTGCATTTAGTTTGTCATTAATTAATTTTAGAGATGTTACCTTGTTAAATCCCACGATACTGTTAAGGAGATGTTGCGAAAAAACATAAGGCATAAGGATTTCGTCAACATAACCGTCATAAAATTGCAAAAACTTTTATATGAAAAAAAGTACGTAGGGGAAGTCGGGCATAAAGAGGACGATAAGGTAAATATACAAATATATTTATTAATTAATTTTAATATTTTCTAACTCTTACGAAAATTCCATAGTGCTCGAGGGTAGGGGCGGTATGGGTTACTTAATTCTGGGTATTTGTGAATTGGATTTAGTCAATATTTTCGTTGTTTTCAGTAGTTGCACATGATGTATGTGCTCAACGTTGTATACGTTGTAGATGACAACTAACCCAATGCTCCGAAAACTTAAAAAAACATTATTCACCTTTATGTGTCCTATCTACGTTTACAATGCAAGTATAAGCTTTTTGTGGCCTTTGTCTCTTTCAGGTTTTTTTTAAGACTTATTTCGATTATAAAACCTCTCCATACATTAAACTAACAATATTCCACATTGCCCCGTGGACAAAGTGACGGTTGAATAAAGTAACGGACATAAAAAATAAATAAATGGAGCTTGATTGATTCTA
>DWAN01002859.1:0-14365 GCA_018230445.1 Heliconius hewitsoni | reverse complement strand
AAGTTAAGTTAAGTTATTACTTCTAAAAATAATTTATCCTACTTCTAATATTATAAAAGTGAAAATTTGTGAGGAGTGATGTTTGTTCTACTTTCGCGGAAAAACTACTGACCACCTTTACAGGAAACTTTACAGAAATATAAGTTAAACATAAGAATAGCACATAGGGTACAATTCATTTAAAGACTGTATAATATGGTTATAATGTAACAATATATTTAAGCGGGCGAAGCCGCGTTTGGGTCGCTAATACAATATAAAACATAAGTTTTATCATCCAAATAGCCTCAGCCTTTAAGTAAAATTTCACCTGTGGCCACAATTGTGTATGACAATTGACACATTCTAAGTATTCTAAGGTAACTCTGACCGTAGTACAGTGTTTTGAAATGTTTAATGTAATTCAATAACAGTAGTTTCTGAGATTAGTGACTGATTTACAGTTTCATGCTTATACCCCTGCATCATAACGGCCTTCTTAAACCTTCTTAACAATGCGTATTGGTTCGAATCTGATTATAATAAAACTATAATTAGAAAACAATGTTAAATACTACTTTACTAATTAAAGATTAAAAAACTTTAAAAAACATACCTATTCACATAAGAACCATCAACATAAACTCCAACCACACACAGTACAATTCTTTTACTCGAAATTTCATCTTTTTCTAGAATCTTTCTTAAAGCTGGTCGCTCTACATTATACAACTCTCTATCATACCTATACTTTAATTGATTCAATAGATTTTTAATTGTACAAACATTATTCATAGTTTTAGGAAAAACTATTTCATAAGATAATAATTTCCAAATTATTAATTTCAAATGATTCTCAATCCAGCCTTTTGGAATCATTCTCTTATTAACACTATCTGTAAACAGTTGTTGTATTTTATCTGTGCTCCAAACGTCACTGTCAATATCATTTCGTTTCTTGCTAAATTCGAATTGTAATAGCGTGTCAAATCGGAATTTCGATATATTTGAATCAACTTCAGAATTAGAATCATTTTGTTTTTCAATTTCAATTATATTTTGCAAATTAAGTTGTTTACGTGTTTTATAATTTGAATCAAAAGTGTGAACAATGTTACAATTTTTATTAGTTTCGCTACCAACCGTCTTTAATGGTTTAATATTTTTTGGCATTTCGAATTTCTTTCTTTTTTTAGCTCTTGGACATGATAAAATAGGGCTACTAGATCTTTTGTTTGTTGGTGTATTTTCTTTATAAAAATCTTCTGTACACAATGTTTCTTCTAATTCTTTAATTACTTCTGTATTCAGTAAATCTTCAATATTCATAACATTATTATCATTTGTTTTAGTAGCTTTACCGAGTACTTTATCATTTACGTTATCTAGAAATTTACTATCTACTTTAATAGTTTCTTTTTCTTCTATTATGTTAATACCTTCAAATAATTTCCGACTTTTAAATAATGCTTTTTCGGATATATTAATTTTTTTGTCACTGGCAGTTTGAAAACCACCACAAGCACTGTATTTTGAGATAGTATCTTTTTTAGTATTGCTTTCATTAATATTTTTGAGAAGTTCTCTCGATTCAATTAGAGCAGTTTCTAAAATATGTACCGGTTTACTATTAGCTGTTTTAAATTCACCCAAACTTGTATTTGCCTTATTTATATCAAAATTATGTTCAAGATTTTCGTCTATTTCGACATCTTGAAAAATATATTTGCATAAAGCCTCTTCAGATAACTTAACTATTTTATTGGTTGTTTTAAAACCTTGCAATTCCTTCCTACAACTGTCGCTTTTATTACTAAAATTCTTTATAGTATCTATATTGTTAAATATATTCTTAGTTTTGGCTAAAGCTTCATTAGATATTACAATAGGTTTATCGCTGGCAGTATGGAAACCAAAACCTATTTTGGGATTAATATTAGTATCTTTTTTATTTTTTGGATTTTCATCATTTAAATTATCATAACTAAAATCAATGCCTTGAAAAATATTTTTACTTTTAGCTAAAGATTCTTTCGATATTTGTACAGGTTTGTTACTTGCTGTTTTAAAGCCTTGAAAATTTTTTATATTATCGTTTTCTTTTATAAGACAGTTTATATTCATATCACATTCTTCTATATCATATTTTTTTTTTGACTTTTGTATAGCATCTTTTGAAATTGCTATTGCTTTATTATTATCAGTTTGAAAATTTTTGGACTTGTCACTAAAATTTTCAATATTATTTTTAGAGCTCGCAGGAAATTCTTTTCCAATATCTTGGAATATTTTCTTTGATTTTGCTAAAGCCTCTTTGGAAATAGCAACAGGCTTATTACTAGCAGTTTGAAATCCCACAAATTTGGAGTTTTGAGTATCAAGAACTTTATCATCTTGTTGTTTCAATTCTTTATTTAAACATGAATTATTGTTATTTGGATATAGCGGTTTTGATGACGTTTCTTTATTTTTTAGAGTATTTATTTCATAGTTCCGGTTTTTCTTATTAATTATATTCGATTCAAATGCGTGTATAGTATCATCATTTTTAATGTCTTGAAATATTTTTTTAGTATTAGCTAAAGCTTGATCAGAAATTTTTATCGATTTATTACTGGCTGTCTTGAAACCTATAAAGATTTTACTTGCAGTAGGAGCATCAATGTTATCAACACAATTTTCTTTATAATCGTCAAAGCCAATATCTGTTATATCAATGTCTTTAAAAATATTTTTGATTTCATTACTTTTATGTGTATTTATTTTATTTTCATTAGCTGCTTGAAATCCTTTTGTTTCTATAAGCACCTGTTTGGTCCCAAAAGGGAAAATTATATCACTTTCTGTGGTGTTTAATGCAAGATTATTTTCCTTAATTTCAATACGATTTATAACATCAACATTTTCTACTAAGAAATTATTTTCAAATTCTTTTATAATATTGTCATCTATATTTATTTGTTCTGTTTCTATAACAGGCATGTCGCTTACTGTTTCTTTGCTTAATAAAATATCTTGTGAAATTATGTTATAAAAACTATTATTTTTAGCTTCAATTTTTTTCTCACATGGGGATGAAACTGGGAATAATTTAATTTCTTTATTATTAGATGCTATGACTTTAGTTGATTCATCAAACATATTATCTTTATCACAAATATTATGAGATTTGTTTAATATTAATTTACTTTTGTCTTCATTTTGTTGTAGTTGTTTTGTAGCAGAATCAACAAAATTATGATTAAATATTGATATTTCATCTTCATTTATTTGTTTATGTGTATTCTTATTTATTACATAGTTACTACTATCCATTACTTCAACTAACTTTGTAAGAGGTATATCAATAGATTTTACATTTAATAAAGATTTTGCTTTATTATAAGAGTCTGAACATGTTTGTATAGACTTATCACTTGCTGTTTGAAATCCAACATACATTGTTCCATTTAAATCATGTTCATTATAAAATGAAGTTTTTAAAGCACAGGTCAATGGAAGTTCTTCATTTTTAATTTCATTTTCATCATCACTACTAAATAAAATACTGTCCTCTATGGTAAATATGCCATTTTTTATTTTAGTTATTGTATTGTCTGTACTTTTCTTTCTTACAGTTAAAATTGGACTTAAAGATTTATCCCTATCAATTAAAATTGGTTCTTTATGCCTTTTTATGTACAATTCATTAGATATAACCTGTGAATTAATTATTTCCTTAGCAACAGAAGTCTCTAAGTTCTTTTCTATTACCGGCATTGCTATAGCCTCAAACTTTTCAAATGAATCCAAACCGAAAATTAAAGGTGATGGAGTTTTAGATATCATAATGGACAAATTAAATTTGTTTACTATTGGACTGTTTGATATTTCTTCATTATTATGAAAAATAATATTTAAGCTATTATTTTGAGTTTCAATTATATTATCCATTTGAGCAGGTGTGTTTTGTTCTACAGACAAAATATTATCAGTATTAGATTTCTCTTTAGACATATAATTCAATGTTCTGTTTTCACTAAATATGTTACTATTTAAGTTATTTTGAATTGCATTCAAATTAGCATTATCTATTTTATGAATCTTTGGTATTTTTTCTTCCTTGTTAGTTTCAACAGAAATATTTTCTATATGCAAATTACTATCCAATTTTTTACTTAAATCATTTTCTGTATTTATTAATGCCTCAGCTTTTTCAATAATATCTATTAATTGTGTGTCAGATACACACTGTGTTTCAAATTTATTTGCTTGGGCAGCTTTAGGTGGCTGAAAAAGGAATTTCTTATAAATGTAGCAAAATAATATTTGAATTATGGTAATCATTTTACTGGCTTTAAGAAAATTAAGATTTTGTTCATTAAGTGTGTCATAATAAAAATCTAAAACTTGATTTACTAAGTTTCCAATAATTTACTTAAGTTACAATAAAAAAATTGGGTGTCAATTCATATTCATATAAAGGTAAAAAAATATTGAGAGATTTGTAAAAAAGGCTATGTAGCAGGATCCACACGAAATATGAAACAATACAATAATTTCCACATAGCTTGAAACAAAAGTATTGTTCCTTCAGAATACACACAATTTTAGTTCATTTATTTATATATTTTTTGTGTTTCTACACATTTTAATGATTTTTTGTCTTATAATATTAGAAAAGATAAAAGTAATGCAACGAAAATGATTGTATTTTTCTTTAAAATTGAAAATATAAGAACCCAAGAAAATATTAGTTAGGAATTACTTAAAACAATAATACTAATATTTGATTAAGATTTGTTTATTTTTGCTAATATAAATTTAAAATATAACACAGTAATATACTATAAATAATATTATAAAATATGAAACACTAAAATTACGTTGAAATGAATATAATAAAATTTTGACAGCAACTTACTTGATTATTTGATATCATACTAAAAGGTATAAAATCTTTTCTCTTGAATTCTTTTAATTTCTTTTTATTTTTTACTTTTATAGTGGTATCTGCACTATGCATTGCTTTTACTTGTTGCGATATATTAAATATTACGTCCTTGGCATTAAAGTTTGTAATATTAGAACTAGATTTTTTGTCATCGTGGTAAAGGGATATGCCTTGATGTTGGTTCTGTTTTTGCAAATAATTTTCGAAGGATTTAACTAAATCCCTATCTTCCATTGTAAATAATTTTCCTTAATATTTAGTTATAATTATTTATATTATTTTGTGATGGTAGCGCGAAAACAAAACATTTCTTATAAAGAATTGACGTTTGATTTGACAAATGTCACGATAATCGTTTAAAAATTCAGAAAGGCAAAAGATAACATAATTCACAAAATAAAATAAATTGAAGACCATCGTTTCTCAGAAGTGAATTATAGATATTGTTGTTTTTCACTACTATAAGTATAGCTAGGTTACTGTGTGTAATACTTATTTATTTAAGATATTTTTTTTTAATATCTAATTTCGGTTATAATACTTTTATTTTAGTTTATTCATTTTATTCATTCAATAAGGTGTTCAAATTATATACCACACTGAGTTGAATTAATATTTAAATTATTAAATATTATCTGTATAATTTTGAAGTTGTTAAAACAAATAAAATTTCCGAACGCAAGCTTTACTGAACACCGAATGCTAAGAAGTTTAGAATAGATATTTCTCGAATTACTTTATTTTAGATATTCCAAAATAAATAACCACCTACATTGAATTTAATTCAACCAAATCTAATTAAATAAAACTAAATAATGGTGAGTTTCTGTTTGATTTATAGTTAAAATTGTATTAAAGAAATGGCGCTAAATAGGGTTATGTATTTCAGTCCCACACAATTTTGTTAGTTCAACCTGGTCCCAGGCCAGAAACAAGAACATATTCTGATTATGAAAGCGTAAATGACTGTATGGAAGGCGTCTGTAAGATTTACGAGGAACATTTGAAGAGAAGAAACCCAAATACACCTACAATAACATACGATATTTCACAACTGTTTGATTTTGTCGATCAGGTAGGTTTTAAATTTATTTACCTTATTTATAGTTATAAGTAATTTTGTAAGACCTTCCAACAGGTTTAAAATTTTCCACAAACTAGTAAATCTATATGTAAAAGATATACTTTAATTCATATCTCGTGTGTATATGATAATAAAGTTCAAATTCTTTTTAAAAACAGCTTTGAATGCCCCCAAAACTTAACTATTCAGAACTTTAATTAGTGTATGCATATTTTGATCTGAAACAGTTAAAAAATTGCTTAAAATTTTGGGAGTTTTAGAATCAAGTTATTGTACGACAATAAAAATATTATTATAATATTTTTATTGTCGTACAATAATAATCTTTCAGAACTATTTGCAAATATCCTTGCATTGTGTTCCGCCACTCAACAATCAATACTTCCAGAATTCGGCAGAAGGTAGAAATAAAAACTATGATGAATGAATTACTATTCCCACCACTTAATTTGGGCCAAAAGTACAAAAGGAGTATTTTGATGCTAAGTTTCCATCGGCCTATCTTGTACTAATAAAGTGTTACACTTTAAAAATACTTTTAATCTCATCAAACTGCTAACCCTTAAGCATGAAATATATATATATTATATGTATATTTTTTAGCTAAACACTGTATCATGCACATATCAAGGTATGCAAAGGGAACCTGTAGACCTAGTCTTAAGACACTTCTGTCTCCCACTTTCATGGAGGCATTGCATGTTGAGTGGTTACTTTGTTACCAAAAAGGAAATGAAAATATTAAATATTTAATTTCTCCAATGTGCCCCACACACCATATCCTAACACATTTAAATTAGCCCCTGTGCCACAACTGTCCTCACAAATAAAATATAATTTAACAGTTTTTAAATAATCAATTTTATTTCCAGCTTGCAGACTTAAGTTGTCTTGTATACCAAAAATCAACAAACACATATGCACCATACAATAAAGATTGGATAAAAGAGAAAATCTATGTTCTCCTCCGTCAAGCTGCTGGTCAAAGTGACTGAAACTAAATAAGATCTAGTTACAGTATGATTTATAAGTAATGGCCACCCTGAACTTGAGTGAAATGAAAAAGTGTAAATGGCTGCGCACATTTGATTTAAGGATTTTTGTCAATTTTGATTACTTCTTTCTCTAGCATGAGTGAATAATGTGCAAACATTCAGAAAGGGTGGCCACTACTCATTAACCATACTGTACATATATGTACTAAGTGACTGTTTTGGGCTTACATTCAGGGATGTTATGGAGCTCTGTCTCCCTTAACAGGACTTTTGGATTGCCAAAATATCAATAAATTAGATACTAAAGATTCAAATAATTTTAAATATGGGCAGAATTAAAGAAGACTTGTTAATATGAGTTTTTGATTTTAGCTCATAGTACAAAGTAGCGATAAGTACGAAAAATATTTGTTGCTAGAAATAGGTGATCAGAAAATATGTAACTGTCAATAAAAAGGAAGTAGTCCCCCTAGTAGGAATCAAAACTATAAACGCGACGATTATAGTTTTGATTCCTACTAGGGGGAATTCATTATTTTCTTTCCCACTCTGGTAACAGCTCAAGATGCAGTGTGGAATGGATTGTTTTAACACCAGATTTCCTCTGCCTACCCTGTTGTATGGATACAGCTCAAAGTATTTTTTTTTATCAGTAACCAAAGCTTATATCATATTCGTCTTATACACATAACATCCCTGCTTGTAATTTTGTAAAAATAAGAAGTGAGGATTTTTTTTTAAAGCATACTTGATTGAATTTTACTATTGTACTGACAAAAAGAAATAAATACTAATAATGGTATAGTGAATTATTCTATATATATTTTTTTGTACTTTATGATTGAGATCATTTTTTCTCTTAATTTAAGATGTACATTAGTAGTGTAATTTTTTTTTGTTTGCTTCTTTTATGTATAATAGAACTATTTGTGCAAAAGTGCATTTTTTTGTACACCTTTTTGATTTCATTCAAGTATGTCTTAAAGATTTTTTTGTTTGTTTTGTTTTAGTAATAATAATTTTTGTAAGCCGAAAATTATAAATATAAACTATAATAAGTACCTTAACGTATTTTGATTTATAATATAGATTATAAATATATTATCTGTATTTTCTTTTGACAGGCCACTTACCTTTTACGGTATATTTTTTTATATTATTGTTTTTTTATTACACAATAGAAATTTGATTATAATAATTGTTGTGTTAAGAATTCGGACAATCGAAATGTTTGTAAAAATATTGGACTTAAATCAAGTTGCGTGATAACAAAATATATAAGTTTTCAAACAATAAATTAATCCTTAACCATAAGTTGTCCATAATTAATAACATTTTTTTTAGCTTAGTTATGTATATCATTAGATATTGAAATCAGTTTTGATAATTTAGTTTACCAAGAAGGATCGTTTTCAATTCAAACAGAAAAGTACCAACTTGCATATATTAGTTAATAAATATAAGCAAATAAGTTGTATAAATTTTTTCTTCAAACATGTTCATAAAAAAATAGAATTTATATAATATAAAGTGTAAGTACGTGATAACACTAGATTTGTTGTTTTATTTTATTACATACCTTTTGATAAAATATTTTATTTATCTTGTAAATTTTAAAATATGAGTAAAGAATAGTAAAATTATTACAAATTTAATGAAAGATATATCAATTTTAATGTTCTCGGAATACAAAGACATTAAGGTCCATCCGACAAGACGTTAAGGTCCGTCACTCACTACGCAATGTCCAAAGTTAATAGAGATAAGAGAAGTGGTAGTAGGCTTAAAAGAACGTGAAACCAAAATACGACAATATAAGCAATTGTTTTATATTAGAAGTATTGATATTTTTCTCTATTGATGGGATTGATATTTTTCTCTATTGATGCGAGATATATACGAAAAAAAACTAAATTACAAAAAAAAGGAAATATATCAATGTCTTTAATTTTTGTTAGAGAATCGATTAAATAATAAGGTACGTGTGACCCAGAAGTAATTTTTTTAGCTGCACGCTATTTTCCTTGTATGGGGAGAGAAAACTGAGAACATGGCGTTTAAGAAACTGCGTTCCCATCTTCCGCCAAATTCTCGAGATTCCGCATCTTGTTGAGCGTTATGGGTCACCTGATGATAAGTGATCACCGCCGCCCACGACTCTGTATAACACCAGAGGAGCTACAGGTGCGTTGCCGGCCGACAAGGTGGAGATTGACGCGTTTATTGAAATTATCCAGGTCATATCGACCTAGAAACACTGCCGCAGGTAGGGCATTCTAGTTCAGAGGCGCGAGGAAGGGAGTTCCTACACAACCGCACAGTGGTGGAGTGCCATCTATCTAGATGGTGTGGATGGTACTTGAGTTTCTGACGTACTGTGCGGTTAGAAGTTATTTATCATTACTAAATATATACCAACATTAAAAATAAAGGCAGGATTTTTAAATAAAAACACAATTTAAATTGCAATATTTATTTTATTATCTGTGACAAAGACGACATTTACAATTTTGGTAAAGTCTTATTTATAAACTATTTTAACACTAATTTATACATTAAATCTTATTTCTATACAATATCTAGTGCGTTTATAATAAAAAAAGAATAATAATATATGAAAATTAAAATTGCAGAACGTAAACCAAAACTTCTTAAAACACATAATAAGGTTTTTTAATTTTAAAAAATTGCCAATTGTCATAAAGAAATAAAAAAAAAACTTATGTAAAGAAGTTTCAGTGTCAAATAAAAGTAATAACAGAAGTTCTTCTGTCATAAATATACGATGTCACGTCAAACTAATGTAAAATGTCAATTAATTAACAATATATAGACACTAGAAGGGACAGCAAGTGGCAACTTATGTTATGTAAGAGAAAGATTTTTTTCTGCAACACATATATTTATTGAAATATTGTAAAAAATCATAGTGATTCGAGTTTCAAACATTTTAGAAATACTGTGATTAGTGTTACCATCGCATTAAAATATCGCCTAATTTTCCCGGCATTCTGTGTTGGATTGCGAAACATGAAGCCAAACTACCATTCTAGAAAGAGACAATGATAATAGTTCATTCTTCTTTGAGGGAAGCGAATACAACGATGAGCCAGATTATTTAAATGCTTTTACTTTCTTTTACTTTTACCCACAATCATAAAATAAACAATATTATTTCGATCGATTTTAAATGTTTTTAATGTTTGTCCATTCTAGTACACTTTCTAATGCTTTTAAAATTTATTCATTTTGTTTTATTATACATTGATAACGTATACTAGCGGTACTCAGACGTTAATAAGTAATCCTCTTTTAATAAAATAATACATAAATGCAAATTTGCATGCATTATGATAGTTGAACGATTAAATATAACTATGTATATTTATATTTAATAGTCAAAAGTCATTGGCTTTTTAAATATTTTAAATTTAAATAATGACAAGGAAATTGCGAAAAATAAGAAAGTTAGACCACTTTTACCAAGTATATTTGAAGTTTAAAGGGAAAAATATATAAAATTAGTTTGACAGCGACATAAGTTAAAGATTAAACAGCGTATAGATAATATAAACATAAACCTATATTCTCATACAATATAAAATAAAAAGTCTTATACGCTAAATTAAATGAAAAAACCTCGTATCCCATAAAATTTAAGGTTAATTAAAAAAAAATAATAATATATTACACCATCTATTTTATTTAAAAAACTTATTTACAATGTAAAAGTACCGAACGGAGAATCGAACTTGTGAACAGTGAAAATGTTATAATTATCTATTAATATTTATTATTTATAAACTTTTTTTGCATCTATAATTATGATTAGTTCTAAATTTAAAAGTTACCGCCACTTAATTTAATGGCGTAAGTAAGAATCATTACTTTAAAAATGTTTGTTAAACAACGTTTCCTTTTAATTTTATGTCTACTTAAATTATAAAGAAATATTATTTATTTTATCGCCTTTTTAAAAATATTTGATAATGAATATAAAAATCTTTAAAACGAGGCGAAGGTATAACAACATACAGCCTCAACCACTCAATATTAATTTACTACTGTTATTTCACTAATAATAGCTTAATTTAATTTAATTAAGCAAGAAATATTCATCCTATTGTTGCTTCCAATTTTAAAGATTAAAAATGAAAGCATTGTTGTTAATGCTATTTTTGACATAAATTCACATCATAGATAACGAGCCATTTTTTGATTTTTAGAATTCCATTATGTCAGAAAAACAATAAGTTTAATTTATAAAATGTTGCCCAAAAGTATAAATTAAACTTAGCTTCATTTAAAAATTTGTCTTTTTACGTATGATTTTTTTATTGCATCAACTATAAACTTAAAATATTATCTTGTAAAGTTCAAAGTAAACGCTAAACGAAAAAAATCCAATATATAAAGTTCTGGGGAAATGACTTAAAAAATTACTCATAAAATAAGTTATAAATAATGTAAATGATAATCATTTTCTTTAATAAAGGGATTTTAAAAGCTTAATACTGTAACATAAACAATATTTAACAAAAAAATCTATTGAGCAGCTGTTTCTCATTCCGTTTTACACGCGCCGCCTAACACTGTGTGTCGAGTGGCGGAACTTAACGCCGCACTTTATCTATCAGAACCGGGTAATGAAAATAATTTATACAATAACGTTCTACGTTTCATGAACATGAAAAAGAAATTGTTTTGTAAAGACAAAGTTAATCATAATTTTTAATAATAAAAAGGGATATTTTTTTTAGGCAATAGTCGAAAAACTTTGTACTTATTACATAATTTCATTTTATTCATAGTAAAAAAAAAGGATTATTCGAGTCAATTTCATATTTACAGTAAGATTTTAAAAAAGCTATTTTTTTGTTAATTTCTACCCTAATTTGTCGAATAGAAGTTTCATTTTCAAAATATAAAAAAAAACACAGTTTTTTAAATTTGGTCACAGACCAAATTTAAAAAAGAAAATAATCCAAAATTTGTCGTTACGGAGATTACACTAAAGAAACAAATATTATTTCCAAATACAATAAAAAATTGAAATATACATAATCTATCATTTATATATTAATATGAAAAAAATATATTAAAAAAAGAATAAAAGAAGTTTAATTTTACGGGAATTTCAAAATAATTTTCGATATCCGTTATTATGAAAATAACGGAATTAAGAAATTTTTAATTACATACTCTTAGTTGGACAAAAAGAGGTCGGATTCAGATTTTATTTTTATTTTTAAGATGAGTTTAATAAACAATAATTATTACATAATATAAAATTATGACCTAGTGTTATAAGCAGCGTTCTCCACTTTAAGCCGATTTAAGATTTATTCTTACAAAATTAGGAAAAAATATTATGAAATATTTTCTATCTACTGAGTAAACATACAATATATAATTAGATTTTTAAGCTTCTGTTAATAAAAAATAAAGTCTAAGCCCGACCAAATTTCAATATTCAAAGAACATTTTCAAAAAGACATAAGATTTCTTAAATTTACTTAATTTAAAACATCTATACTACAATTTAACTCCCTTTATAATAACTCTTATTATCTACTCAACACCAATAATAATAAAAAAACGAAATGACATTTTTTTTTCCAAATAATAAAAATAATTGAGACAGCCAGTGCTAGTGGTCTAATGATGAAATAAATATTTTACTATACAAAAAATAAGAAAAATGTTCTAATAAATAATAATACATTATAATTGAAAGTAATTTAAACAAGAAATGTTAAAAGTGGGGAACGGAGTGAACACTAGGTTCCCTCGGCCTACCCTGCTGTGTGCGGGATACAGAGTAAAGCTGATAAATGTTAAAGAGTGTGACTGTCCATTTTGTTTTGATTTGTATATATAATAATATTCTCGAGTAATATTTGAACCTACTATCACTAATAAAAAATATAATCTCGACTGCACCACTGCATTTCATATTAAAAGAAAATTTTGTATTATAAGACCACAACAAAAAGCACTGTTAGCAACAATTTACTATATTTAAGCAATAATAAACTAACATCTTCTCTTCCCTGAATTTCATTAAAAAAAACGAACACACTTACCTTTATTTAACAATAATAACGAAACGACAAAAAGTAATTCATTCCGTTGTTTCCCATCATTTTCTTCCATCTCACGTTGTTTCATAACAGAACGTTCCGTTCCATTGCATCAAAACATCGATTCCGTTATAATGAAAATCGATAAAACACTTTGAAATCTGTTTATTCGCTTTCCGATTGGACCTTTTTCTTCCTTTTGCCTTTCGGATGGATTTTGTATGTGTGTTTCTTTAGATCTTTCAGTTTTAAATATTTGCACGGACATTGTTTGCATCGAAACTTGAAATCTTCAGGGTTTCCGTGATTTCTTGACATGTGACGTTCTCTTATAACTTCGGATACGAAACAACGGTGGCAAACGGAACACTCGAACGGTTTTGATGTGCTGTGAGACTGGAAATTATGAAAGAATAATACATGTAGAATAACCATATGCATTTTCATTATAAAAATATTTCTGAGTGAGGTAATTATTATAACAATTAGTATTATGTAGTTTATTACCTAAGGGTAATAATGAAGCTGGTAATAATCAAACAATGTACGAACTGGTAACGAACATATACATTAAAAAAAACTAGAAAAGTCTTTAAGTTACAGTCAATCTGGGTAGCTTTGATTCTTCGGGTAACATTGGGAGTGGGACCTCGAACTAGTTTCGAAAATTATTCCATATGATTCACTATTTTTATTTAAAAAAAAATAGTTAAATTAGCTTGAACCTAGTGTTAAGATACTCCGTTCCCCACTTTCTGTCGAATTCTGGAGGCATTGAGTGTTGAGTAGCAGAACTCAACGCCGCGCTTAGCCTCGACACCAGAGGATTACGCGCTTAGATCGAACCCACAACCAGTCGGTTTACACTCACACTTTGTGCCACTGCGCCACGACTGGCCTCAAACCACCAAAACACAAAAACCCTTTAATTAAAAAAAAATAAACTTACCACTTTGATGTGACGCTTCAAGCTTGAATTAGTACCGAAGCTAGTGTTGCATATCTCACACAGATACGGTCTTTCATTACGATGAGTTCGTTCATGTACCTGTAATATAAAAATATATAATTGTTAACATTCGATATTTAGTAATTGTAACTAGCGGCCAATAAAAGAAAAGTATAATTTATTAAAGTTGATGAAATGTATTTTGTATGAAATTATGCACTGTTAAAAAAATTGCAATGGTCTTTTTCTGTAACACAAATACAAACAAGTAACAAAATAATTAAAACATAATAATAATAATAATAAACCCGCAGGGCAGCTTGTGGCGAGCTGTTGGGGAGT
>DWAN01002858.1:0-14366 GCA_018230445.1 Heliconius hewitsoni | reverse complement strand
GCTGTGGATCTCATAAACTCATATAAAAAATATTATTCGTTTTGATGTATCCCACTGTACCTGTTGTCAGATGTCAGGCACTTAACAGAAAGAATGTGTCAAAGTGGGAAACGTAAGTGTCTTATTGAAAATGAAGTGTCTCAACACTAGGTTCCCAGGTTCCCTCCGCCTTCCTATGTGCGAGATACAGCGTGAGGCTACACTTACCATCTGTATGTCAATGTTACCGCCTCTCAATATAGATATTCCTAGTTGCAAAGTCTTCATAACCATATCACTTGGTACTCCCTTGGACGCCGATATATGCAACAGAACCATTTCAGCAACTCCTCGGTTTGCGAGTCGCGCTTGGTGGAAAAGGAGCTTTTGTTTTTCCATTTCTTGTTCCTGAGGGGTTTTTTATAAACGATTTAAGATCTAAAAATATATTTACTTTCGTACAAAAAAAAAACTGAGACATTACTTATTTTGAAAAATATATAATTATATTTGAACACAGTGGGATTTGAAAACGCTCCTTTGGAACTGTGGTCCTAAAGGCAACCGTCCAAGCGCTTACATTTTTGATTCAAGTGAAGTGAAAGGTGGCGAATCTCCCATAATTAACATACATTTCTTTCGAAGGAAGGAAGGAATCTTATATGAAAAAAAAAAATCACACTAGGTGTGTGAAATCAGTAACATAAAGCTAGAGCAAAAAGTATATAAAAAAATATATTTTATAACAACATAATTAATTCGATATACAAAAAATATACGAACAGGCTTACACTATATTTGTTGAAGCAAATAATATATATCTACACTACATACATACCATAAACATATCCATAGTTTTCTGCTTGTAACATAATCGAGATTTTTTATACAAGAGTTTAAAATTATTCTAATTAATCTACTAATACACTTTAAACAAAAAGAATTTTTTTATTAATGTCTCAATTTTAGTTCACTATTGTCACATCAGTCAGTCAGTAAAATTTAATTTTACTGATAATTAAGAAGATGTTGTCAAAGTATTCTTTGTCCTTATGTCAATTTCTTATTTTTGTTTTTAATAAATTTTATTACATTTTATAATTGCATTTTTTTTGATATATATTTATTTATAAACTTACATGTATACTAGCGCCACCTTCGTCTTCTCCAGCTTCTTCCCCACCACTGCCTTCCTCTTCTTCACCACCTTCTTCTTCTTCTTCTCCACACGACTTCGCTATTATATGCGCGTACGACATGTATAGAGCATCCTCCTGAAAGTTTATATGAAAAGCTTTTAAGATCCATTTAGTATAAGTGAGTTATGAGTTTAACTCCCAATCTGGGAAACAAATTGCTTAATATTTACATCTCCCCATTCTGGTAACAAGACAAAGCGATGTGTTGAGTTCCACTAGTGAACACTCAATGTCTAAAAGCAGGAAAAGGCAGTGTCTTAGCTCTAGTTTCCATTTGCCTCCCCTAAACATACATATATACCCTCCATACAGAGAGAAGCCGAAAAATTATAATAAAATTTATATTTTCTTATTATTTTTTTACTTTTTTACCTGTAAAGCACCAGAACGTTCGGTCATAGCGCCTCTACAGAAGGTAGTGACTAGTTGTGTCAGAGGATCCGGCTTGCCTTCTTCTTCTACAACATCGCTTTTCTTTAGTTCTGCATCTTCGAATGATTGCTGCAAATTATATAGTTAAATAGTAAATGGAATAGAATGATATTGTCTAGACTGTAAACACGGCGGTTGTGGGTTCGGTTCCCAATCAGGGAATTAATTCATCTTTGCGCTTTATTGACGAAATAAAGCGTAGCGTTAATTTTCGCCACTAAACAAGCAATGCCTCGAGATTTATTAAGTGGTGAGGAGGGAACATAGTGTCTCAAAATTACGTTATGGCTGCCTACCCTGCTATATACGGAATACAATATGAAATGAACAGAAAAAGCTTTCATAATAAAAGCTTACCGTTAAATCTTCAATCATAACTTCTTGTCCGATATTTTCCTCTTCCAGCCATAACTCGTAGTATGTTCTTGCAAATATGTTGCAAGCGCGATGCCTGTAAATGATAAGTTTATCTTTAATGTCGATGTATAATTAAATATTAAGACAAAAAAATAACCAAAAATTAATATATTTTAATAGTGCACAATAATTAAATAGTTGTTTTACAATGTATATATGAAAAAAATACAATTACGGTACTTTAATGCTTGTAATGAATGGGATTTGAGGAGCTGGCTGGGGGAGTCCCTATGTATAGTACGGTGAACGAGTCGTGGTCGCCCTGAAGTTAGCTGTAGATGGCTGCGCAGATTCGATTTTAGCGTTTTCTAGCTCCTAAATGTTTTTTTATCGAGTGCAATTCATCTTATCAACAAAAAGTAATTATAGTCGGGAATTTTATTTAAAACTTTTAAATACAGGCACATTTTTTTTAAATACAGTTAAAACTTAGTTTCTCCCACTAAATCCCAAATTATAGCCAAATATTGATATTAATAAGTGAAGAGACCGTCGTGGCACAGGGGTACAAAGGTGCGACTGTAAACCCGATGTTTATGGATTCGCTTCCCATACGGAGAAATGAAATATTTAATATTTTTATTTTTTGGCTCCGGTAATGGCCAGCTCGCTATGTCTCGGGAATTTGGCGGAAAGTGGGGAACAAATGTGTTTTAATGGAATCGGAGAGACTTAACACTAGATTCCCTCTGTCTATCCTGCTATGAGCGGGATACGGCGTGAAGCTAAAAAAATATAAATACATATACATTACCGACTTATCTTATAGAGATGTCGAGATCTCAAGCAAGCCATGGCCGCCCTTTTTCTCGCGGCACAAAGTACTCTCTTCCAATTGTCAGATCTTTGTTTCGGCTTCGTCGCCTTGTTAATCCAATGCGGCATGCGTGTTACTTAGGATTTAGGATTTTTTTTACTTATTTATTGATAGTTAAAAAAACGCTTTGGTTGTTATTATTAATTGTTAAATAATGCTTTGCTTCAAAATTATATATTTTTTGATTCAATTTATAAACATATCCAAAATTGGATTAAAACTCTCTCACATAACTTAAGATACATTCGGACAAAATGTAGAATTAGATACATGTATTTAGTTTAGTACTTAAAAACGTTATGGGAAATATAAAAAACAATACAAAACTCATGCTGAAAATCACATTACAAATCAAATTGACCTTCTGAAGTTATTAAGACATCTATCTACATATATTTCTCTTCTTTGGCATTTATATATACATAGTTATAAAAAGAAAAGAACCCCACAGCTTTTCTAATATGTACATCCTACAGTATCAATGTTATTGGCAATACATGTCACAAAAACAAAAACACACAAAAATCTATTTTAACACACAAAACACAAGATACACTATCATTTAAACCTTGGCAACGAGTGCAGCGACGTCTGCCTGAAGCAGGCTATGACCGCGCGCTTACGTTGTATGGACACTACTGAGCGGTACACGTTTTTACTCATTTGTTGGGGGTGGTCGATCTATTTAAATATAATTTATTTTAATATTTACAATTTAACATGTAATAGATAGATAGATAATTCAGAAAATTTAAAAATAAATTTGTATTGGCGTACAATAAACATATTAATGTATCCATCCTTCATATTTTGCTTTTATAGCTTTATTACCAAATGAAACATTCATATGCTTTATTACCAATTGTGGTTCATAGAATTGAAAATTCCACCTAATTTAAATTCATAATCCTGTTTTATTTTATATGACCGAAGCACCCAATTTTAGGCAGAAATGTCACCATTTCTTATATCAACTTTTTAGGGGATAGGTAAGAAAAGAAGGAATTAAGAACTTATTATGTTTTTCGATGACGTGTAGAGTAGAAGTCACTGTGTTTATCTAACCAAAATTAAGAAACTACAAATATAAGAAAGACATATATAATAAAAATAAGTTTTTTAGTCAGCCATGTTGAAATTAAAAAAACCTATCGTTAATATACAAATTACTAATAAAATAAAACTCACCATATGTAATCCAAAAAGCACTTTACTCATAGCCACGATCCTTTCAACGGTGTCATCTATAATTTTGGCCTTATTTTCCGATGTTTCAACAGTGATGGCGGTTTTGCTTTTCGAACCGAGTTTGCTGTATAAATAGTGTTGCCAGGACATTTCATCAGCTGGATCAATTTTATCTGGTAATGTTAGTTGGGTCTTTGCGAACTCTGACACATCTTGTTCTGTCATTTTCTGTGGACATTTTGTTTTAATTGTAGATATTTATATGTTAAATATTAAATGTGCGTTCCCACTAGTGTGATATATTTTAATACAGTTATAGAACTTCCATATAAGGTTATTACGTTTTGCAACATGATCTATACATAGTGTTTGTAAATTGATAGATTTGCAATTTCTAAGTAGACACCTAAAAAACTTAGATAAAAAATGGAGTTACTTTTAATAGATCTAACGAAAAATATTTAATAAATAAAAAACCTACCTTCAAAAACCGATCCTTACAATGCTGTACTAGCTCCTGTTCTCTTCCCGCAAAAAGATTCAAACCCACTGGCAGCAATCGCTTTAAGCAAGCCACCATTAAGGACGCTTGAACTTCCTTATCCTTGTCACGTTTCTTGTCGCGATGCTTCTTCTTTTTCTATAATATTTATACAGCGAGTCAGAATATATACAGTACGGTCGACGAGTTGTGACCTCGCTAAAGTTAGCTGTAAACAGCCGCGCAGACTTGATTTTAGGATTGTTTCTTATTTTTGATTATTTTCTTTCCAAGTGTATAATATGCAAAAATTTAACTTCACAACGGACACAACTCATCGGTCGTACTGTAAGTGTTCATAATTTTTTTTAATCTGTGTAAAAAAACATTAGATATCTGTAAGTTTTTTTGGAGCTCTTAATGAAAACTGTCGTAAGCTTTACATTAAATTTTCGTTTTGTTATAAGTAGATATTTTTTTTATTAAATACAATAATATTTTAAGATATACATAATATGTTAAAATATATTAGCAATTTAGATGATGTAAAGTTAGTCTGATAAATAAAATATTTAAATCGAATATAATATTTATGGTATTTATTTTTTTATACAACTATAGGTGACATTAAAAAATGAGTAAAAATATGAGTACTAATATTATTAATATAATATACAAGACTTGCTATATTTTTTTTAATTAGGAAAATTAAATGATTATTAAATAATTATGTGTATAAAGTGAACACTTAATAAGAATAAATGTGCATGTTTGTACATGTGTATAAAAAAAAACGATATTTTTTTTTAATCGACATGCAAAACTAACTACTTGGTATAAATAGTGCAATGTAGAACCAAAAATACATCAACTCAAGCAGATTGTGTATAAAAAACAAGAAAAAATTAAGACCGTTAGCGTAAAAAAAAATTAAACTTAAAATATATTAGAAGAATCACTTAATCAGAAGATAAGGTTGTTTTATTTACAATTTTTGTCATTAGTCACACAGAAGATTTATAAAAAAAATGATAGACAAAAATTTAAATATACAAATATTATTTACAAACGTTAAATTAGTAATAAAAAAAGACAGTAAACATTACAAAAAAAATACGATTAGTATAGTTATTAAGAATATTTTAAGAGTTTCAAGAAGTTTACCTTTCCACCACCCTGAGGTGTTCCGTCTACTACGGTCGTGACTCTTCGAGTCGCAGTGGGCATTATCAATACCTATATCAAAGTTATTCTTGTTACCGATACGTAATTTTAAAACATTGTTTAAACTTATGTAAAAATTAATCTTTTATTTATTTCCATATTAGGAGTAAAAATTGAATATTTTTGTAATTAAACATATTCAGAAAAATCTTGCATTATAAATTTAATCATAAATTTAATCTACCTGCACTGATATTCAAAATGTCTACATTAATTAAACTTGGTATAACTTTTTTTATCAAAGAAAAAATGTCTGAGTGAAACCAAGTAACAATACAAACATAACAAACAGAAAATAACTAACGTAATACATTTACATACTCGTATATGGATAGAGAAACAAATGCATGACATTGAGATGTAATTATTTGAAATATGTATATATTATCCATATTTATAACTATCTTCCTTCAAAATTCGACAGAAAGTGGGGAACGGAGTGTCCTAACACTAGGTTCCCTCTGCCTACGCTGCTATGTGCGGGATACAGCGTGAAGCTTTAACACGGTAGGCAGAAGGAACATGTCTAATAAGACACAATGTTACCTATTTTCCACTTAATTTTCAATACACTGCGTGTTAGATGTCGAAATTCAACGCCGCGCTTCTATTTTTTACCAGAGCGAGGTAAAGAAAATAATACCCCCAAGTGAGAATCAACCGTTGCTGCGCCATAATGCTTTAAATAATAATTATTAATTATACATTAAATTGTATTATATTATGCATATATTATATTGTATTATACATAAATCTATCTAAAAATTTTACCATATTGTCTATTTCATTAGCTGATATGAAGTTTTGTTCTTCTTTGAGGAAGTACTGACTCTTGGACCAAATGTTGAATATTTCTGCTACGTGATTGTATAATTCTTCCGCCTCTGTATAGAATAGATATAGAAAAAAATATATATACATTATATTCGTTATATTTAAATACACTATCATAAATTGGATGGTAATATAAAACAACCCACGAAAGTAATGAATTTGATTTGTGTACAATTTCCGTAATAAATAGATTATTATTAAGACAAAGAAAGAACAAAAAATTGTAATAGTAAACTGACCACAGGCTCGAGAGTATACTTTACATCGACAAAAATGTAATAAAAAACATTAAGTATGGATACTTTAAATCGAAACATTTGTATAAACATAATTATTAATTAAAAAATTATTACCTGTAACATTATTCCTAAGCCAATGGTTCCTTTGCAAATCGACATATTTGATAAGAAGAGGGTAGAACGAATATATATCTCTGACAAGTAACTGCCAATCTTCTTGTATCTGAGATTCCACTTGCGACGTGTCGTCGGTTGATGACTGGAAAAAAATGTATATGGTTTAAATTAAAAAAGTTTGCTCCTATTTCTATAAGATTTTTTTTTTGGGTATAAAACGTGTAGAGAAGACTGAAACGATTGCATACATTCTTGGGTCCAGAATGAAAATGGTATTGTCTTGTGTTTAAATGGCGTCTAAAGAATTAATATAAAGAAAAATATATATTAACCATATCCAAATAAGTTGAATAAGCTGTTAATCATATTCTTCTTACTGTCTAACTGTTATGAAATTAAAGTAAAAGCTAATTAAAAGACGAAGTTACCTTAATAAAACCTCTTAAACTTTCTTCCTTGTGGAACATATTATCAGTTCTCTTTCTTACTCTCTCTGCCAACGGCAAGAAGGACTCTCTAAGTAACTCCTCCGAACTATTTATAATAATTTGTTGGGTATAAGTCGCTATTCTAGTCATCCATGGCGCACTTTCGTTGCCGATATTCTTTTTGATCAGTTTTAATACGTTTTTGAGTAATTGGTTCATATGTTCCGCTGTTACCATTGTCACGTGGTTTCTGGAATTTTAAGTTATATTACAATATTTTTTACTCAAATTAAACAATGTTATATGAAATAATGGAAATGGAGTGTTTTACCAATTGTAACATAATTTAAGTACTTTTTATCTAAAGCAGTCTAAAGCTGAAATGTGGATAACATTTTAATATTTTGTTTAGAGTTCTACTTTTCATTGTGTAGATAGAAAACTTTTCTATATATTTTATTAAAGTGCTTATAATAATTTCATAACTTACTTTCGTCAGTTCTATCGGGGCAGTAAATGGTGAAAGAAGTGTCTCAACACTAGGTTTTCTCTACCTACCCTGAATATATACAAAAAAAATTACAATAGGCAATCTTACCCAGCAGTCGGTGTGACATTATCAGGTCCTTGCGCCCACCAGAAAGGTAGATAAGAACACAGCAATGGCAACACAACGTCTATAATATGCGGGGCCTCACTGTACGTCTTGTCTGATTCTACGAAATGATCTACTTCGTTTAGTATTGTTTCTAGTGTGGGCATTGATTGTTCCATTTTTGCCATTATATCTGGAAAGAACAGAAAATAAGTATTTTTATACTTTTATAATTTTATTAACTTTAAGCTGTAATGAAAAATGTATCTTTGTGATATGGTCTCATTATATCAGAGTAGAAAATTTCTAGCTCTCTCTCTTTTCTGATTGTAGGTAATCAAAGAAAATAATACTTGTTGTTATTTTCTTTATATAATTTATGAAAAATAACACATGTAATTTACCTTGCGCCTCAAGCGAATGGTCTGCAATACGGTTAAGAAGTGAAAATTGGTTATGTTTATTTAAATGTGGCTCCAAAAATGCAACGGGGAACGTCGAACTGAAGGCGCCCAAGCATGAACCCTGAAAAGTATTTTTTAAATGAAACTCTCTAATCGGATTAATCGCGAATATAACCAAAAATGTATGACACCAAATATAGTACGTGGTCACAAGGACTTCATCCACATTTGCATAATGTAGTCTGTATTTGTCATGGAGAAGCTCCTAATGGGTGTGAGTTCGATCGATTCTTGTGGTTTTTTTTTATCAAATAACATTTTTATATTATCGGTTTTGTACGAATTACTTAACGAGAGCGGAAAGAGGAAAGGTTTTTTTTTATAAAAATAAACAAATTTTAAGGAGAGATGCCTTCCTATTTATAAGACATACTAAAAAATACAAAAAGAAAAACATTAATTCATATTTTATCTTACCAAAGCTGGTTTATGTCTCTCTATTTCGGTTTTCAGATACTTCCTGTCGTGCGTTAGACTGACGTCGGTTCCCAGCGTGTATAAGGAACCGAGCATCTTGTACGATGCCACTTGTATTTCATCCACTGTAATATTCAATGTACTGTTAAATTGTTTAATATTTGCATACCAGACAATAACCATAATAAAATAATCTCTATATGCTTTTTAGGTTAATAAAACTTAATGTTTTTGACTGTATTCATTCACTTTGACCCTTTTAAAGAGGGAAACTTTTTTATTTTTATAGAATTTCCTTCTAAGACAATGTAGAATCTAGATATTAGTATTTATATATCAGTCTATAAAGTTAAGTTAAGAAGTAAATTTTTAACAACAAAATTATAACAATGCTAATGATAACTTAATAAATAATGATATATGAATGTTTAATATAATCAAGCGTTAGTAAATAACTAAATTATATTATTTCATTAATATTATCTCCCTAGTGGGAATCGAACCTACAACCGTTGTGTTAGTAATCGCATGCTTGTGAACCTGCGCCACGACAGCCTCAATTAATAAGAAAATATTAATATTTAGATACTTAATATTAATATTCTGTATTATATTATTGCATGCATGACTATTATTTATAGTAATTGCAAAAAATATATATTTTGTTGCAGTTAAAATCACATTTCAAAGTATACATATCTAAATACGTTTATACGCTACAAAATATAAAGTGCTCCTTATCTGTGAGATTCGATTTATTTTATTGTTTTAGTGTAAAAATATTCAATGGTTTTCCACCAGATTGCCAGTTTGATATTTTCTATTATAAATGTAACTTTATTTTTTAAAGAAATACGTATAAAGGTACTGTACATTTTAAAATTTATAATAAAAATATTTATTTCAGATAATATTGATATTCAATGCAACTTCGAAAGTCAAAGGCAATGAACAAACATTTACAGAAGAATACCAGAATATTACTTTGACGAATAAAATAATTGAAAAACTTCTTCAGAATTATGAGACTCTAAAAAGCATGTATAAATCTCAAGATATGCTCCACAGCTCGTCATCTTTTGAAGTAAAAAGTACATATAAAAATCCACAAAGAGATAAAACCACAAATCATAGGAATCGATCGTTAAAAAAAATAATAAATTATAGTGAAACTAGTCCACGCCCTGGAACAGCAATGATATATGGAAGTGCTTCATCTCATGAAGAAGCATCAAATTCTGTAGAAAAAACGACAGATGAAAAGAACATTGGTATAAATCAAAATCAAGAGAGAGTAAAATTCGAAAACATATTAGAATATAACAAAAAACAAGAACCTAAAGTATTTGAATCTAAACAAAGTGAATCTACTGACGAAATAGAGGAATTACCATTAGAAATGCCTACTACAAAAGATGTAGTCAATAAACTAAAGCAAAACGTAATAAATATCAAGAAACCGTTTAATAAAAAGCACAAAAGTAAACACAATGATTTAGGAGAAAAAACAAGATTTGACATTTTAAAACAACATAAAAAACAAAAACATAAACGTCTACGAACCGACAATGATCCAAATACTAGAAGAATAAAGAAAGTAGTGTATTCCGAATTATTTTCTCCGTATAATATTTGGTATGAAGTAATAAACAAACCGATAAAGTTAAATATAGATATAGATCCATTTTCACAAAAACAAAAAGCTTATGAGAAACAAGATGCAGAAGAAAAGTTGTCAGTTTATATTTTAAATTCAAGTACAAAGGTAAAAACGTGAAACAAATTATTAATAATTGATTGTATTAAAAATATTATTAACTCAAATTGAGATATAAGAGATTAAATATTTTCTTAGGAATCACGTGAAGAGCGCACAGAAAGTGAATTAAGAAATATTGAAATAGAAAATTTAATTCGAAGTACCTACGGCGAAGCATGCTTGAGAACTCCCATTACGAAATGCAAGAAAGTAAGTATTTTTTTCTTTCAGCTTCACGCTGTATCCAGCTTGTAGCTGGGTAGGTAAAGGAAGCCTAGTGCTAAGACTCTCCGCTCCCCACTTTCCGCCGAATTCTAGAGACATTGAGTATCGAGTGCTGAAACTCAAGGCCGCATTTTTCCTCGACACCAGAGCAAAGAAAAGAAAAAATTAAATATTTTTCTTTTACTCAAGTAAAAATCCAATGTCGCATTTACAGAGATACGCGTGTGCCTGCGCCACGGCTGGCCTCAATGGTTATTTTCTTTCCTCAACCAAAAATAACCCAAAAAACTTTCAAAATGTTTTTCTTTAAGTAGTAAAGAACAAATAATAAGTTTAATTCGCCTTGAATAATTTTTAGGTGGTAAAAGCTGTTAATAAAAACGTATGTAAATCTCGTTTTAAATGTAAATCAGATTTCAAATTTGATTTCGTTGAGTTTGGAGAAAAAGGATGTGAAAGAGAATTTTCATTTAAAAAGCCGAATGACAAAAATAAGCAGGACAAGAAATCTAATGAAGATAAAATTCAACCCGTGCTTAGGAAGCGAGATGGTAATATTCTATACAATAAATTTTATTATAATAGATACGAAAAATTTTCTATAATATATTTTCTCTTACATTCTTTTATTCAATTCTAAATTGGCGAGAATGTTAAAAAACTTACATATCCGAATATTGCAATAAGCGAGTATTTTTAAGGAGTTATATTTTTTATAAATAATATATTTTTATAGAATTTATTATTTATATATTTTTGTTTCAGAAGCAAAAATTGACGAATATTTACGTGAAGAGGTAAAATAAATAAAATATTTTGTGTAATCTAATATCTAAAAATAACTTCTGAAAATTTAACTAAACTTTCAGAACAATTTCGAAGAATTCTCTGGAAACAATCGCCATGATATTATAATTGATAAATCAGCTCTTCGCGATAAATACGAAAGGGAATGCCAGAAACAATCAAAATCAAAATGTATTAAAGCTTGTAACTTTGCTGTGGAGAAAACTTGTTCTAAACATACGTGCAAAGATAAAAAGGAGAAAGGATTACAGAAGGGTTGTAAAACTGAATGTAAAAAGATATTTCAAGTACAGAAAGACTCGGATGAAAGTGGCTCAAGTGAGAGTGAAAGTGAAACAGCCAGTGATTAGAAGTACATAGATAAATTATAAAAGGCAATAGTTAATAAATTTTATTATAAGTATGAGTTGTTTTTTATTCCTAGTATTTTTTAATAATGCAGTATAAGGGAAGCTATTTTTGGGATAATTATTAGGTGACGAAAGTTAACATTTGTTTCTTGAATTTTTTTAACCAGAATATCAGGGACACCAAAATCTAAAGAACATTAAGAAATGTAAAGAAGCAAAATATTTACTAAACCATAGAAAATAAAAAAAATAATATTTTTTATTATCATTAGTATATTTGATTGAGTGATTTGAAATTTAAAACAAATTATCTTAGAAATGGGTAAAACATTATTTTAAATGTGGTTTTACAGAGTAGCGTTCCGGTTATTTTCAATTTTAGTTTTTATGGTAAGTTATGTTTATGTGTAGAACTGCATTATAATACAACTTTTATATTTTTTATATTTGGTTATAATTTTTCAGTTAACTTGGAATAATTTTGTACACGTAAAATATGTAAGTTCCACTGATATTGAAGACGTCGACAATATACGAGAAGATAATGGAGAAACCATCACTGATTTTCCAAAAACGATAATATTCGTTGAGAAAAATGGAAAGGTAAAAAAAAATATAAACATGTTTTTGAGTAATTAATAACATTAAAAAAATATTGTGAATTTCAGATTAATTATACAGGACTATCTGATTTATTTAATCAAAACGTGTACAATGTTAAAGTAATTAAGGGTCTAGAAATCCAAGGGCTAAGAGGAAAATACGAAGACGCATGTATAAAAGTAGCGATAAGAAAATGTTATAAAGTGAGTATTATTTTTTTTAACTTCACGTCTACACACAGCAGTATAAGCAGTGCTATCTGTTGCCTGGCCAGAAGGAAACTTAGACTTAATGTTAGTTTTTATACTTTGTATAAAATATAAAAATATTTATTATTGGTTAAATAAGACATTTGTATTAATAACTTAAAGAAAAAAGGAATATAGAGCAAAAAAATATTTTACAGGCATTACTTAGCGTTAGAAATAAAATTTGCAAATTAACGTATCGATGTAGACGTGATTTTAAAGTTGATTTTAAAGATGAATCCAAAAAGGCGTGCATCGTAGAATTCGATTATAGCAAATATTTACCAATAAATGCCAAAAATACACAAAAATTTCGAGGAGCTGGTAAGTTTAAATACGTTTTAGATCTCTAATATATTTTATTAACTATAAAAAGTATATAGTATACATACAAAATATTATAGTTATTACTTAGTACAACTACGTTTTCACTTAAAAACACAAAGTTTGCAAAATTTTAAAGATTCATAATTATATACTTTAAAATTTGTAAATCTAAAATTGAGAATGTCACAAACGTACGACTGACTGCCAACGCGACAATTATGGGTTCGATGGTCACTCCATGGAATTAAATAATTAATATTTCATATTTTCTTTTCCTCACTCTGGTAACCAGGCAGTGTTAAGTTCGAAGCCAATCCAAACACAACGGTGCGAAAATTCAGCGGAACGTGGGAAACGAAAATGTTTTGATGGGAACGGAGTGTCTTAGCACTAGGTTCCAAGGTTCCCTCTGTCCATGTACCCTGTACCCTGACATGTACAGCGTGAAGCTATAAATCAAAAGTTACAATTACTGAATTTTATAATTATTTTACAATTATTCTTATTCAAAAGTAATTTTATTTTCAACCGAATTTGTAGATGCAACCAGAAAGAGATACATAGAATTGTGCATACCGTTTATAATACAAGAATGGAAGGTAACTATAAAAAAATGACGTATACGTATTTTTCTGTATTATGGTAGATTGTTCATAGTGATAAATTATTAAGCTCTCAACTAACTATTCTACTGATATGTTTGCTAAACAGTATAAAAGTCACGAGTCGAGGCCGACTTGAAGTTAGCTGTAGATGGCTGCGCTGACTCGATTTTAGAATTTTTTTTTAATATTGATAATTTTCTTCCCATGTGAGCAATACGCAACAGTTTTGACTTTTAGAGCCTTACGACCACGACTCTTCAATCGTAATATGTTTATTATGTAAATATTACCAACGGCGATTCTAAATATCAAATTAATAATTTTTTTTCAGTTAAAAAAAGAAAAAGCAAAACATATTTACGAAACCCATATATTTCGCAAAGGCGACACGAAAACCGAAAGGGAATGTCAAAGGATATCTCGAGATAAATGTATAATTGGGTGTGGAGTTGTAAGGAAGAAACTTTGTTCAGTTCACGAGTGCGGAAATAGTAAAAGAAAATATTTTAAAAAGACATGCAAAGGCATATGCGAGAGGGACTATAGAGAGAAAAGCGAAAGTGAATCAAGTGATGATGAATACTTAATGTTATAATGTAATAAAATAATAT
>DWAN01002857.1:0-14366 GCA_018230445.1 Heliconius hewitsoni | reverse complement strand
TATCTTTCCTAAGTGTGGATTAACACTTTAAAAATGTTTAAAAAAATATAAATATAAATAATTTTTGACGAATTATCTGCATTAAAATATAAACGTAAGCAGATTATGCTGTTTGTGAAATGAGAATATAAAACTAGATATTTGCTAAAAAATTGTTTAATATGAAAGTAGTTAATTGAAATTGTAAAACACAAAAAATTAAAGTGAACCGTTTATAGTTAAATATAATCAAGTATAATCTTTATGAAGTTTTAGAAAATTACGATAATTTTGAAAATGACAATAATTAATTAAGTTCTAGATCATCCCATTCCCATTGACGTTTTAAATAAAGTAACATTTATTGAAAGAGATAATCAGCCTTATCAACTATAAAACTAATTTTGTAACGTAAAAATTCATAACAATCTCAGTATTTGCTGGGAACATGTTGATATTTTCTTGACGTTGGGATCCATATTGAAAGTATTATTTTTAAGTTTATTATGTAGTTGCGTGTTCGATACCACTTTAGTTTGTATTACTAATTTGTTTGGTGACTCTGCCAACAACGTGCCGAGCGCTACCAAGCCTCTGTAAATAAAAAAAATTAGAAATATAGTAGAAGATGATTTAAATACTTTACAAAATAAAACAGTTAAGTCTTGAAAGATATTTTAACACTGAATGTGATACTTTGTCCGACAAGACCAGCTACATAAGCAAAGATACTTTTTTTGTATAACTTTGTGCTGTTTTTGTGTAACTTTATGCTGGTGTTGTTAATATAATTGTCATTTAAATTTGTTAATATCAATGAAAATATTTTTATAATTATATTTTAAAATTTTAATTGAAAAGAAATGTATACAATAACCAAAAACTTTACATATTTAAATCCAGGGACATAGTAAAAATCTAATTTCAAGTCTAAAAGTGTTTCTATTCATCCCATTTTACAGTATCATTAATACCAAAAAATATTTTCTTAATTTTTTATGATAATATTTCAATACTTGACATATAAAAACACCCAACTTGTACTCGTACTTGACATGAATTATGCAGTATTACATACTATAAAAATGCTTTAATACAATAAGTTATAGAGCACAGCTACTTCAGACATTGTACATTAAAATGTAATGATTTGTCATCAGTTAAATAATATGTGCCATTTTTACTATCAATTAACCTCTTAATAAGACAGTACTATATTTCGTTATAATTTTGTTATTTTTATTAAGTTTCTTGTTTTATTAAGTGTAAAATTGTTTTCTGATTACTTCGTTTTTGTTATATAGATTTTTTTATTTCAAAATTAGTACACTGGACCAAACCAAATAGAGATTAATGTTACATTAAAGTTTTAGAAACAGTATTCCTTTGTTTACATTTTGTCTCATGACAAAATGAATAGACTATAAAGAGCACAGACAGATGCACTATGCATATAAGGCTGATAGGTTTTTGTTTAAACTTAAAAAGAATTTTACCTGAAATATGCTTCATTATCAGTAATTTTGTTCAACAAAATGATAACACACTCGGCGAGTTCTACGCTGTCCGTCTGTTGCGCGAGCGCTACTGACAAGTTGAGGAGGAGTGACGTTGCAGCAATCTAGAGTAAAAAAAAATATATAATCCCATATAGGCTGACGAACATTTTTATTATAAATGTAAAGACCCAGTTCGGCGTCCTTTGTGTCATATTTAGTAGCATCGCGCTGTACTGTACTTGAGCAGATAAGATACACAGATACGCGAAATGAAAATAATTTCTATATAATTATTCATTGACAGTCTTGCTGTCTTGTTATTGTAAATAAAGGATTTATCTATTTAAATAACAAGCACATATACCTACTTCGTTCTTAAGTACGCATTATTATTAAGATGAGTGAGGCAAATCTTTCTCCTGCATGCGAACATGATCGCGCTTATATCATTTTAAAGAGACATGCCGACTATATATCTAACTCGCGCATCCAATCGCGTGAGAGACGGGCTTCTGCGCGACAAAGTATAAGTAAGTAACGACGTTCGCCAGTGTTTCAAATATGACCTTATCTTTTTATATTTTTCAATAATAATGCTTATAACGTGTATTAAAACGATAAATAAAACACTATGCACACTACCATACATTTGGCAATATTTACACTCTAACGGGTATCATTTTAAAAGACATGACGAATATATATATCTCTGTTGTGCTCTCACCTGTGTATTATTGTTCAACTGAGCGAGACAGATGATGGCGTGTACGACGCTCTCCCTCGCGGCCAGCACCAGCATTTCGCCTGGAAGGTCGCTGAACGCGTTCACTAATACACGCATCGCTAACATTTGGTTTGCTGGTAGATTATCTGGAATTTATTGTTATATTTATTTAATATTTTAGTAGACATGGGAATTAATCACAAGTTTCATTAACCGGAGGTTCTCTATTCAACAAACATTTTAAATTTAAGTCTACTTAGTGTCGATTTTACACTTTTTATATGTCAATATTAATATTATTTTCTCTTTTAACTAAGCAATTTTTACTTTTTTATAATTACCAGCTTTAGTTTTATATTTAACTGCTACTTAAACTAGGCTTATAACTAGAGATAATTATCTTGATATTTAATTCCCAAGAGAGTCCAGGTATTCTTAGATTGCCTTTTTCTACATATTTAACTTTACACCTATTATTTTAATCTCTATTACAATTTTACTATTTTACAACATTTATATAGAGTTGTGTTTTGTTGTTCTAATTGAATCATAAGTGCCTGTCGGAGGATAGTGGATTCGGGATATGGGAAGTATAACCGAAATTGTCATAACCTCATCTAAAGAGGATATGACCTCTTTGTTTCTATCTTCCATGGTCATTTTTAAATTGTATTTCAGAATGCCTTTTGTTGTTGCCATTGTTGCATTACGGATCCACCTTACGACCGCATCGTCTTCGCTACCGCTGTAGTAGGAGCAGCTGTAATTTTGCCAACTTCATTTTCACTATTACTAAAATCGCGTTCGTCAATCTTTAAGCTTCGTGAATCATTAACAACTTTGAACCTGTACTCACCCCCTCTTTCTCCTTTTGCGTAAAAGTGAGGTAGAAGGTGTCTTTTATGTCTTTGAGAACCGGCGTTATCTTGATGTTTACAATATGAATGGAGTGCACTGCCCTTATTGCCGAGTATATACTACAGTATATTTCTCGTAGGGCGTAAGCGACGTCCATGGGGCTTCTATGGGTACACAGTAGATTTTTGCTTTTTGCCGTTAACCAGCATTGCAGCTATAGTGCGCACCATACTTTTTACTAAGTTCTCCGACAGCTTCTCCCGGAGTTCTTTAGCTGCCTCCGTGGTGGTGGTAGTGGTGGCGATAATATCTTTATTCAAGTTAGTGTTTCAGAATCTGATTTGTTTTACCGCATCCGAGGGCCCTATTGACCCACTGCATCCTAGGTACCTCTCATGCCCCTGATCATGTGGGTTCTAAAACGCTGTCGAAGTTTCCCGCCATCTCAATCATTCTATCCTCCAGCATCACTTTCATGCACTTGGCGACGACTTACACTTAGTTTAGTTGAATTTGAGGTTGCCTGTTTGTCTGGTTTCCTCTTCATCCAAATCGACAAAGCCAGCTGCAGCATTATACGCCACCATGTAACCTTTGATGTTGCTAGTAATGACGTCTTCTGCCTCCTTAAGCTTTACTTCCAGAATCAAGTGTGCTCTCTGAGAGGCAAGCATTATTGATCCCAAAGTAACTCTACCCTCAGGTATAGTGGGTTACAAGGAATTCAAGGAAAGTATTCTTGCAATGTTCTCAGTGTCCCATGATCGGTATCAGATTGGGTGGTGTTACTTGATCCATTGGTGCCCTTGTTAAGTTTTACAGTGATAGCCTTTGCAGAGTCTCTTGAGTGAATTTATCTATGGCCATCGCCTGGATTTCATCTCGTGAAGGTTTCTTTCTACCCAATAGATTTCCAATACATAAAAACGCTGCATGCAATTTTTGCTGCAGTGTTTCTGTTTTGTTTCTGCACGTTTTACGTGTTCTGCTGTCTTACGTTGGTAGCCTTCTGAGTCGCTTTCGATGGTCGCAAGTGGTGATGGTGGGTTTCCCTTCAGGGTGCCCAAGTGATTGGATTTTAAGTAACTGAAATTGAGTATCTCAGTCCAAGTTCTCGTACACTATCACCTCATGCTGTTCTGAGACTTTTATGCATACCGGTTGGTCTGCCACATAATTTTTTTCCTTGTTATAGTCAACTAGCATAATCTGCCTAATATTTCTGCCATATTGCTTAGTCCGCTCTTGCAGTAGTCCGTGGTCACGGGTAGACTGACGGACGGACGGACTACTGCAAAGTGTTCGAAACGTCGGGTTCCCCAAAATGTATAAAAATACTAAATATACGCGATTAATCCGGTTAAAATAGTTTCATTTAAAAATGTGTAATAATCGTGAAAATCAAAGAACTTATTAAAATAATAATTTGTTAAAGTTAAATTTTTCTTAGTTATAAAAATTTTTCAGTATAACTTACCTGGAGTCAATAAAGATAAAAGATATTTAACAAAATTTGGCCCATATGCTGTATCAAATATTTGCCCATTGATTTCTTTCTTTCTAACTGCTAATCTAGTTACGTCTAGTACTGGGAAAATTATTTCTGAAAATTAAAGAGTATTAATTAGAAGAGCGGGATTTGAACTCTCTTTGAAACCATCTAAACTTTTTGACCACTAAGCAACACGTTCTGTTCAAGCTACGTCGATACTCATTCAATTTTTTTTTATAAGTTAAAAAAATTTAAGTTTAATTTTTTTATAAAATAATTTAAGATTTATATACATACCCTTTGGCCATTCTAACATTTTCCTTAGTAATGTAATTGTATCTGGGTTGAATGTAGTATTCTGAAATGTAAAAAACTAATATAAAGTATTTTAATGCAAATGCAAGCAAATGGAAACACAAAGAGTTTAGTTAGTATCATGACACATTTTTCACACAACGCGCAAGTTCCCAAAGTAACTCTACTCTCAGGTGCGATGGGTTCATCATAATAAACATATTGCAATAAAGCCATCCTTCAGCAATTCCTGAGAATAGTGTCTATACAAATTGTAGCTCACCATTTCTCCTAATTTAACAATATTCTCTAATTGTTCTTCAGTGAAGGTGTTCAGTCCATCTCCAACTTTACTATTGAACTCTTTGAGCTTATCATGTATTGCTTTGAGGTTTGCTTGATCGAATCTGAAATATACAATTTTATATAATATATTATTTTATATACTATTTTTTTACTTCAAAATATATTGTAAATAGATAGAAAGAATCTAATGTCAAAGCACTCCTTACTCTTGCTTCCGTTAAAAATGCGGATTTAGTTCCGGAATACCCCCCGTTTTCTACCAGATATGGAATAGCCCCGCATTTTTTCTACCAGAGCAGTTAAATGAAAATACTTCACTCCCCCGAGTCAAGGAGTAGAATCTCCACCATTAATCGCTATCCCACTACGCAATTGCCATGTTGTTACAGTTTATTTCTTAAAAAATGTGTACATTTAATATCCAGTTGAATATGGCGTATAATAGTGTTATGTACTACCGTAAGGGGGTTTCATTTTATCTCTTGTTTTGAAATTAGACATTTTTTTATCTTTATTAATATTCCTCACTATTCTATTAATAACAACCTAGCGTTAAAATACTATATCCTCAATAAAAATAATTATATTTTAATAAATTATTACCTACCTTATATAAGAATCATGAGGCACTAAAGGTTTTTCGTTTTCATTCACACTCACACTGGCACTGGCTGTAGTGTATGCTCCGGAACCCGTGAAGGGGTCGGCAGAGGAGGGCGGAGGAAGCCCCGTCGCGGTCACTGACCCCGGCACGTAGCGGGACTCTCCAGTGAAAGGGTCTGCGTAGCTATGAAAATTTGGTTTTAAAAATAAATATAATACTGAGAAAAACCCATTTTTTCAACGGAATCAGGCCCAATACAATTTAAAAATGGCCATAGAAACGATATGATCATATCTTCTTTAGTAGTAGTTCTGAACAATTCGGTTATACCTTCCACATCCTGATTCATCGTTCGATAGGCATTTAGACTAAAAAACAAAACTATAAAAATTTAAAATTGTAACATTGTAATAGGTATCAAGTTAATAGAAAAAAAAACATCAGTTCCTCTCTGCATAGCCTACTGTGTATGGGATACAGCGTGACGGTAAAAAAATCTTGAAAAGGCCTGTCGTGGCACAGGCTGTAAACGCGAATGGTTGGGGGTTCGATTTCTATTCCAGGAAATGAAGTTGAAGTATTTAATATTTAATAGGTAAAGCACAGAGTCGAGTTTCGACGCTCAACACACAATGCCTCCAGAATTCAGCAGGAAACGGGGAACCAAAGAGTAAAAAAAATGGGTTTCCTTTATGTACTCTTGTATATGCGGGATACAAACAAAAAAATTATAAACTTACCCATTGCTGGCAGCTGGTAAAGATTCCATTTTGGCATTATCAATAATAAAATTGGCTACTTTCTCTAAATATACTTGAGGTAGATCGTGTCTGTAATAAAAAAATAGGATTTTTTATTAAAATGTTTATTGTATTCACAAAAACTGTCTATTTATTTGGTTTTAGATAGTAAAAACAAAGGGTTGTAATTCAAATTCTCGCAGTTATACATTTTACGCAATTAATTCGAAACATTGCGTATTGAATGGTGAAACTTAACGCCCCACTTTGTTAAGACCAGAGTGGAAATAAAAATATCTCTCACATAGCTTATCTGTATTATATTTAAATAAATATCATTGATCAAAATCCCTCATTTTTATAGTGGTAAAAGTGATTGATAACTTAAGTAAAATTAATATTAATAAAACATAGTTACTAACTTGTGAATAAAAGCCTGAGCAGCCACCCAAGGGTCCTCAGTTTTGTTGAAAGGTAATTTAAGTGGGGGTGCGCCATCTTTAATGTCGACACTGAATACGAAATCATACTCCTAAAAACATGTTTTATTTATTCATATCGTATTTTTTGTAGCATTTTGACCAATTTTGTAGCCTTTGACCATAAATTTCCAAATTCACTTAAAATTATCATATTTCTATATAAATAAAATCAACTAACTAACCTGTCGTCATGGCGCAGCGGCACAGGGCGACGGCGGTGGATTCGGTTCCTATTCCGAGGAATTGGTTACTTTCACTTTTCTCACTCAGGTAACAAGATATTATAAGATTCCGTCATTCAACTCACAATGACTCTAAAATATGCAATAAGGCGGCGCGTGGGGAACAGAGTGTCTGAACACTAGGTTCCCTCTTCTTACACTTTTATACGCGGGATAGCGAGATACAGCGTGCAGCTAAAAACACTAACCTGCCCCTGATACATGGTTTTCCCTTCACTGGGAGGGTTAGCTCCCATAACATCTCCTATTTCACTCCAAGCATTTTGAGCAGCACTCCATGAATAGCACTTCACGTTAGTACCTCGGCGAACTAGTTTAGTTTGCCCGTCGGACTTGCCTGGCTCGAGTAACGCTTCGGGACCTGGTAATCTGTGGGATTCATTTATAATTGCAATATTTAATATTATCTTTAATATATAAAAATAGAGGTCATCATGGCGCAGGGGCACAAATGTGTCACTAAGCGCGACCGTTGTGAGTTCGATTCCCACTCGGGGGAATAAAATATTTAATATTTTTGTTACTTCGCTCAAGTAACATGAAAAAGCGAGGTGTTGAACTCGGGATAAAAAATTACGTTAAGAGATTAAAGTTACTAAAATTCTAAAATTTAATTACAAAATTTGTATTGGTAGATAAGTAAAGTTAGATTAGGTTATTGGGTGGCAACTGGAGAAGATGTCTCACTATATTCTCTCTGCCTGCTGTCCTACAGTATATTTGGCGAGTCGTGGCCTCCTGAATTAAGATGGCTGTACTGATTTGGTTTTATATTTTTTCTTCTTCTTGATTATTATCTTTTCAAGTTACTTTGAGTTCTGAAAACCTAACGCTAGAGAAGGCCACGAGACGTCGACCGTACATTTCCGTATCTGTATATGTCTGTAAGAGTTAGAAAAAAAAATACATACTCTGACAATTTAAATCCACCTATCTCTTGTTGATTGGCCGCTTGCATTTTTTGTACTTCTTCCTCAAATTGCTTGATAACCGACTCATCTGCATATCTATTAGGATCTTTGGTAAAAACTCTCACCAAGCCATCACTTGATCCTATTAAGATAAGCAATTAAATATGTAATAGTTAAAGTTAACTTTTATAAAAGGTTTTTTGTTTCTTATATCATAATTGTCATATTTGAAGGCCGTAGTGGTGCAGGGGCACAAGTGTATGACTGTAAAGCCGCAGTTGTAGGTTTGATTCCAACTCGGGGGAATGAATTGTATGCTATAATACCAAGGCAAATAGCTTGGCGTTGAGTTCTGCAACTCAACAGACAATGTTTCGAAAAATCGGCGAAAAGTGGGGAACAAAATGATCCCACATACAACAGGATAGGAAGAGGGAATAAGTAGAATAAGTCGTAAAATTAACACCAAGCTTTGGCTTGTCAACAAATCAAGGATAATGAAAATTATTTATAATGCGATGGTTGTGGGTTCAAGTGATGCAAGTGATGTATAACATGCAATTTATACTTAAATAAATTGAAATTAAATAATACAATTGAATGCACAATTTTACCAGTAACAATATCTCCATTCTCCAAGCAAGTGAGGCTCCATACAGATTGTGCTGGGAGTCTCAGTTCACGTATACAATCACCGGCAGCCCAAATTCGAATGGAACCATCTTCTCCGCAGCTAGCGAAGCTGTGAGGTATACTTGGGTTTATTGCGATACTGAAAATAACATGAAACATTGAAACTTACAAAACTTGAGTATACAAAATTGTAAAAAAAAAGTTGTATTTGATCAAACTGAAATGTATAGAAATTAGAAAAATATTCTAATACATAAAAGAAAATAAGTAAAAGAAGAAACATCTGCATATTATTGGACATTTAAGAAGATTAGACAATAATATTGGTCATAAAATTAAATTTTATGCATAATATTATTGTCTAATCTTCTTAAATGTCTTAATGTAAATGTAATTTTATTAAAAATTAAATTTTATTTCTATTATGAGAATAAATTTTATATAATTAGTAGTGACCATCCGAAGGTTCGGTTTTGGTTTCGGCCGAAAACTAAGTGGTTCTCAGGCGTCACTGTGCTATTTATTGTGGTCTACGATTAATATAGTCAGTTTATTCATACCAAACTATAAAAATAAAATGATAGGAAGGATTTTCATAGTTAAGTATCTATGTCCTACAAATAGTTTAAAATGAGTTTATTGTAACAAAAATAAAATTCAAAAAAAAAAGGATAGCCTCTATAGCTTTGGATATGGATAAGTATGTGGTCTATTTTTGTCTTTTTTTGAAGAAAAGTTATTTCAGAGAATAATTTGTTTAAATGTTAAAAATATATATTTATAGAGCATAACATCAATTACAAATAACACAACTGTAGTGCAATCAGGAAGCCATACATTTTTAATACCATGAAAACTCAAATTCTCGAGGCATTGCAGGTTGAGTGGTGGATTTCAATGCCTTGTTACCAGAATAAGGGAAATCAAAATATTGAATAGTTCCCTTACTTTAGCAGGAATCAAACCCACAACAACCTTTTTACCCACAACTCAGGTTTATAGTCACATGCATGTGTCTATAAGTATAATGGTTTTGGGTTTGTCACACTAAAATGGCTTCAAATATATCAACTATCAAATTAAATAATTTAATCACCCATATATATAATTTGTGTGTCCATAATATGTATTGAGACATTCCCCATTGTTTTTCCAAAGTTTGATTGATGCATCATTAGAGCAGCTAAGGAATGTTTCTGCACTAGCAACAGCTAAGCCTCTTACACAGTCTGTATGCCCTGGAATAATCAAAGATATTTTAAAAAACTTGTCATAAGTACTTCTTGTATGCTGGATAATACAAAGATATTATTTTTATGTAGTTCTAATATTTATGTTTATTTATAATATTATAATGGATGAGGCAGTCTATAATAAAGTCATAATTTTCAAAATATAAACTTTTCTAAACTTTTTCCTTTATTTTGCATATAAAGAGAGAACTATGCAAGTGTCAAGATATTAAGGCCCATATTTATGAACCACTCAATTTTGAGATCAATCTTGAGAGTGATCTTAAGATGCCATTTTAAAAAGTGATGAATGACAATGGCATTTCAAAATTGTTCTCATAATCAATCTCAGAAGTAAGAGCAATTTATATGTTGTTATTTTACCTGTAATTGAAGTTATAAGGCCTCCATCTTTTCTCCATAGCTTTATAGTTTTATCAGCTGATGCTGTTGCATAAGTTCCATTTCCAAGTTCTAAGGCAGCCCAAACAGCAGCTTGATGTCCTTTAAGTATTATTGGTGCCAATTGAAGAGTATTTACATTCCATACTCGGGCTGTATTATCCCAACTTGAACTAAATTGAGAGAGATATTCACATAAGCCACAAACTACAGAGGTAGATTTTAAAATATCTTGACCCTGATAGAATTTACGATATTAATTCTTTTCAAAGTAGTAGTAAAATAGATAGCCAAATACTCAAATATACAACAGTATACAAAGTAAAGTATTTTTATTTTAAATCAGATAAGAATAGTTTATCTACAAAGAGCAAACCTTATAAGGATACCAGAATCATGTCCAGATGCCACACTGCACACAGTGTTCTCATGCCCTTTTAAATTTATTTGGACAGCTCCATCTTGCAGATTATAGCCTAATATAGTGGTATCGTTGCTTCCTGTGATAACTAAGCCGTCAGGGAATGCTTCACAAGGTGGTAGCCAACAGACACACGACACAAAATTGGTATGTCCTTTATATGTAGCTACATTCACGAAATCCTTGACCCTGATGTATAAACGTATTTAATAAATCTCATGTTATATATACTGTAATATTGTAATATATACTTTATCTCCTGAAGTGATATACTAACCCCTCTGGGTGCCACAATTTAGCGGTTCTGTCTCGAGACGCAGAAAGTATGCAAAATTCTTTAGTTTTTGCAACACATCGTACGTCCATAGAATGACCACACAACACAGTACTCAGTTTATAATCGGGTATAGCCATTGCACGAAATAACTCTTATTTTTAATTTCGAGCAATTGCAAACAATCACAGTTCACAACGAATGGTATAACGTCATTTTGAGTTTTGACGTTATTACAAAAATAAATTGTCATCTATTAACACTGCGTTCAAAGCATTTACTTATTATTACTTCATTCTTGTTTATAGAACTGATAACTTAATTTACAATATATGGTTCAGAAAATTTTTGAACAAAAAAATGTTTATTCACCAAACATGTCACTAATACAGGCTAGATATGAAACTTTTTTTATATTGTGAAGGAACGCATCATAAACATTAGCCAACATTCCGAGGGTAGAGCGGGAAATTTATATTGCTCAAAAAATATATTATGAATGTATTTTTATATAAATTATTATTTTAACTAGATTTTATTGTTTATTTCAAACATGCCACATTTAACCTAAGCAGTCATTATATTCATAATGAAATATTACTCATATTGTGACTGTAAACATTATAATAATGAAACATGATTTTGTCAATGAAATATAACTATTGAAGATGGAAAAGCAAATATAATAATTATTTTATATGCAGAACTTCCGATTGTTTTATGTTATTACCGGCTTAAATTAAAGATATATATATCTACAAGCATTGATACCAACCAAAGATAGCTATAGATGGAACGGGCGGGTGTACATGAGTAGTGTAAAGATGGCGTCGACGGTGTGTGTGTCTAAGTGCCGACTCTTAGCTAAATTAGAAATAAATCGTAGTTTGTGTTTATCATCGATATTTAGAGATTTATCTAATAGCAGGGTGAGTAACTAATATTTAGGAGTGGTTCTGTAATTTTATTGAAATCTTTTTCATATAAGATTGTCATATTTAGTAGGTTTCGTTATGCACGTGTACATAAATAAATTGGTAGGCGCTTAAGCATAGATATTTATTTTTATGCATCATCTGTCAAATGTCATTTTACCGAATTTTTGTAAAGAAATATATAAAAATAAATTATTGTATACATAGAAAACGAATGTACAACACATTTAAGTTAAAAATAATATTGAATAGTAAATGGTATTTCCAATCATTGTTATCAGCTTAAATAAGAATCATATACTCAGCTGTTTGTATTAAGATTGTGTGGTTATGTATATATTGGTGAAAATATAATTTCGATAAATAAAGACTCAATATATATATTTTTTATTTACAAGGTTTTATTTCTAATTTCCCGAAGTATAATATTTTTATTTTTGAACAGTCGTAATTATATTATAAATATAGGAATGTTAATGTAATGTATGAAGGTAAATAAATTAAGTATTTGTTAAATATTTGATATTTTATGTTAAACTTGATAAATAACTTTATGCTTTACTTTTACCATATTTTAGTTTTTGTGTACATACTGAATAATATGTATCATGTTCCATGTCATTTACTTGTTCATCCTTTACTCTTTAACAAAATTCTTATTATATTGTCTAATTGAAATCAACAACTTTTTGCATGAGGATAAATAAAAATAAAACTTCAGTTCATTCCTTTAATTATGGCATAAAAATATAAGGTAAGAATTAATTGTGTATTATTTTTCAAGTAGGTATTTCCAAAATGTATAATTACAATCCAAAATATGATTGTCTTACAAATGAATCACTCAAATACATAGTGTTTGATGTTAGTCATGACTTGGCACAGCAGATATAAGCACATAATCACTCAATTGCCTAATTCACTATTTTAATAAATTCTTAAATGCTAGTTGTATGAAATAATGACTTGTTTTATTTATTATATATTTTTTTTACTTTACTCATCTGATAGAAATTTTAGTCGTAATTTTAAATTTTCGAATTTGATAAAGCTTTATTCAATTCCAGTTTAGTAATGTCTTATGATGTTGATCACATTATAGAATTTTTATATGAATAAGAACTATGTAATATATAGTATTAATAGTTAATATATACTGTCAAAGTTAGATGAAAGTAATTTTATTAGTATAATAAAACAATTGAAATGTGTCTGGTACATAGTTGATGTGACATCATACATTATTGGGTGCAATGCAGTTGTTCATGATTTATTTTGTTCAATATGTTTTAGACTTTTCTTAATGGTTAGCACTACACTGAATGGAACTATTTTGTTTTACACTTCGAGACAAGTTTAACAACTTCTCCATTTTGAAATTTCAAAACCATATATATTTCAATAACATGTGGACCGGTAAATTGAAGTTAATTTGATAAACACGCGCGACTTCCGTATGCATGATGCTAAGCAGAGGAGTGACTATTATCGTATTTGTTCTTCGTAATATCGTAATTCGTTGACGTGACTATATCACCTTTTTCGTTACTGTTTAGTATTCTATCTTAAAGAACAGTAATGTTAATATTGTACTCGTATGAGTGTCTACGGATATTTTTAAGGGGGGGGGCATTGGCTTTATAGTAGTAGAAGTTTGGCTTAGCAGTAGTTTTGAAGTAATCTTTTTATACAAGAGCTTGAATACGGACCGGCACCGACCACTCTGCCCCCCCATTCTTACATCCATGTTTGTACTATTCCTTTATCTGCCAAGGATAAAGCTTGTTTGGAAATCAATATAATTATTGTCGCTTTCCACCAAATTTTGCGTGGCATTGCGTGTTGGTTTTCGCGCCAGAGTGAAGAAATGAAAATATTAAGAAATAAAAAATTTAAATTATCAATAATAATTAATAAAACAACATTGTTTTAAGAATCTACTATTTAGTTTTGTAATTGTGCGTGTACACAATGCTGACAGTGTAGGTAACGACGACAGTTGAAACGACTTTTATCTCTTGCTGCACATATATTTTTTACATAATCGTGTCAACTTTTCTTTCCCTTAATATCGGTGAAAAAATCGAAAAAATAAATAAATATTAAGATTTAAATACGCGACGTCGCTATCAGTACAAAAGATGTAGTTATGTCTCAGGCCCGTGGTCAAAATGCAGTATTTATCGGTATAAAATAAGCCATCGTTACTCCTATACTATCTGTATATGTTACCGGCAATCTGTATAATTCGGTATTTTATACAATAACCTCGACCATATATATAAAATAAATAAATTAGCTTCACGCTATATCCCGCACACAGCAGGGTAGGCAGAGG
>DWAN01002856.1:0-14366 GCA_018230445.1 Heliconius hewitsoni | reverse complement strand
TCTGCCTACCCTGCAGTGTGCGGGATACAGCGTGAAGCTGATTTATTTATTTTTTATTTGTATTTCTATGAAATTATTAATAACTGATTAACATTTAAAAGTAACGAAAAGAGATTTCTCACAGTACGTGGAATAATTCGTGAAAAGCGGGCCTGTCAGTCTAAAGAGTATATGTTCCTTGGTTTGTCCTATCGGAACATTCGGCAATTCTGGTCACAATTAATGAGCGGCCCCTTACCAATTTGATATTGCTTATACAATGTATTAATAGTTTTTCGTTGTACTAATATCACAGAAGTCTCTGTAAAAGGAGGACGTTATCAATTCGACTGTATTTTTTATGGTTGTTACCTCAGAACTTTTGACTGAGTTCATGATTTTTTTTTTTATTTGAAAGATAAGAGCTTCTCGTGTGGTCCCATTAACTTTGGTCCATTGCTGCTATCCATGAGAAAATCATATATGTGCGCGAAAAATGGACGAATAACTCAATATCCTGCCAACCGGTTTCAATAATTCTTTTTTTTATTGAAAAGGATACACTTCAAGGTAATTGGATGAAAGTTTGGCTAAGTTATCATTATAGGATCTGGTTAAAATCAAGGCACTTTTTTTAAATTATAATTTGATTAATAGGTATGTGAAGTAAATATGTACTCAAGAAAAAATATTGTATGCCAGTAACACACTGATATGAGTAACATATAATTATATTTATTGTGATGTGAGTTATTTAACTTTTTATTATTTTTGAAAAAGAAAATTAACATTTAAGAAAAGAAAATTACCTTAAGCTCAAAGATTTAGATAAAAACAATGCATAGGTAAGTAAATATTTTAATCAATTTTATCATTCACAAAATTTTTTTAATAGCCAACATAAACTTTGCAGTATTTAATTGTTTTTATTGACCAGTTCATAAATAAACAATAATGTTACTTTATCTACACACTGAATAATACTATTTTAGATTAATAAAACAATATGAAGTTCAGAACATATAGTTACAATAGGAAATCCTAATATAATTTAGTACTTTCAAACAAATAATATAATAAAGTTTAATATTAATGATTTTTTAAAAAATATCTACTAAATAAGTATATAATGTTAAAAATAAGTGAAAAATAAATATTTTAATAGATTAGGATGCCCATAAATATCTAGTAATGAGATATACCAATGTGCAGATTTAACATAAATATAAAAAAAATCAAAGGTGCTTAACATAAAAGCTTTAATGAACAATAATTTCAGAGATTATAATACAGGTGTATTTTAAGCGCAAAACAGGTGTATTTTAAGAGGAAAATAATTACTACAAAATATAGTCTTTGTTATGATGTGGATGACTTTTGTGCCTGTGCTTGAGCCTGAGCCTTCATTTCCATCATCATCATAATGGCATCTCGGGCTTTAGACTTCTCAATCCCCAAAACTTGAATTTTTTCCATTTGTTCTGTTACAAATTGTACTTTACGTTTGAAATAATCTTTTGCACCTTCAATATCCTGCAATTATTTGTTAATAATTATAAAGAGTGCATAATTTTTACAAAAAATTATATTCAGTTGTTAATGTGACAATAATAGTATATAGATATAATTGTTTTGTATGTGTTTGATACCCCTAGTGCATCTAAATATTTGGAGCAATTTAGGTAACGTTTTGTGTTTACATTTTAATGGATTCCTGGATAGTTTGCCAACATAATTGGATCTAGTAGCTGGTGCTAAAGTTTGCACTCTAACAGAACAGCTATACTATAAAAAAGAAAAAATATAAATATAACTTAAAACATTTAGTTTCCAGCCCCCACTAGTACTTTATAAGAAGTAATTAATTTGATATACTAAAATGTGTGTGAACTAATGGTACAACTAGTCAACCCGTTTAACATCACTCAGAGAATTATAGAAAGGGCTATGCTTGAGTATTTCTAAATTTGAAATGAAGAAACCCAACCAAAGGCAAATGATAGTAGCCTAGCCACATTTGTTGCAGAATTATTAACCAAAATTGCAAACACATTCTGAAGTGAAGACCGGCTTTGGCAAGCAGTGTCATAAATCCTCTAGCAAAATGGGATGATGCACATAACTCAAACTCAGACTCAACACTCAAAACGGTTAACAACTGATGGAAACAAAAAGTCAGAGACAACGCTCAGCGGTGTTTCCTTGAAGAGATATATGTCCAGCAGTAGTCGAAGACTGATGACAATGGTAATGCTGATAATTGGGTGTGTATTTTCAATAGTATCTCCTAGCACTACTTACTTTCTTTGCATAATATCCAGTTCCAATATCTATAATAACATTCTCCGAGTCAGCTATTACACCAGGCACATACATTGAGCCAGTAAGAGGTACTAGAACAGTCTTTCCCTTTGATTCTGGTGTTATCTTCTCAACACTCTCTCCAGATTCCACAAATTTGCCTTGAGCTATTTTTAAAGTTTGTAAAGAATCTTGGAACACATTTATTTCCTACAATAAAAAAATGAAAATAATGATCTCAATAAGGTAACAATTAGGAAAAAAAAGATACTTTTATATATTTTATAATAATTTTACATTCTTACTTGATCTAATTGCTGTTTCAATTTGGCCAACTGGTGAATATTTAGCTTAGAAAGATCGATTTGATGCATTCCAGGGGCTGGAGCTGAAGAAATCGTTGCCATTTTGTAAAAAAATTGTAATTTTAAACGCGACTAATGAACTATAATACGTTTATTAATTATTTTTATACACAATGCATTATTGTAACCTCTCCGGCGAAACACTTCAAAAATCTTATATTCTCGCTTAGGGCTGCCAATAGAAAAATATTAGTAACCTGGCAATATATCCCTATTCAATTTATTAATAAAAAAGGTATGTAAAAAATTTTAAAATTTATCAGTAAAATCCATATGCCTGTAATGTTAATTTAGCTAATTTTTGTAATTCGTACCCCGTGTAATTGGTACGCAACTTTAGTGGGTGAGTCCAACTCGTAAATATGCCATATGGAAACATATTATTCTTTTATCTGTATAACATCTTGTCATTTTTGACATAAAAATTATAGTTTCCGACGGAGTAGTGTGTGAAGTTACAATTCTATATTTATTTCATTTGTCGAAAGTAATTCAATGAATGTTATGATCCACTTTACATAATTCTTTATATAATTAATACAATTTACTTAACATTAAATATTTAAACTTTATACATATAACCTATACAAAATGTCGGTCACTATCATTGATACTGTAGATAAATTCACGACCTTTATACGGTACGTACGTCTATTTTATGATTTGATTTAAAAAAAAAAAAAAATCTTTGTTATATGGGGAATTACCTAATTTTAATAGGTAAATAATTTTATTTAGTTATTTTATTTTTAATAAGTTAATAGCATAAATAGCAAAATTAAATTATTAATATTTAGGTTATTTCGAATAAGTTATAAAAATATAATTGATTAATTGCTGCAATTAGATTAAATGGTATATATATTGTATCTAAAATAATTTAATAACTTCCAGGTCGCCGACTTTATCAGTGGTACATTTCTCAGCAGATTGGGCAGACCAGTGTGGTCAAGTTACAGAAGTTTTAAAGGAACTCTTAAAACTACCCGAGGTTCAATCTAGTAATAGTAAATTTGGTGTATGTGATGCAGAACATCTTTCAGAAATCTCTTTAAAATATAAAGTATGTATTGAAGTATTTAATTTGTATCATATAAATATATTAAATTTATAATTGTATTTCATTTTTACACTATATAACTTTTTTGATCTTCACTCTGTATTTCACATATTAAGTAGGCAGAGGGAACTTAATGTTAAGACATTCCATTCTCTACTTTCCACTCAATTTTCTAGGCATTGTATCTGACATTAAGTTACACTTAAAGATCAACAATCTTTGTCTTGTTAAGAGAGTGAAGAAATGAAAATAATTAATTCCCAGTAGGAGTGAAACCTAAAATTGTTGTACTTACACTCAGATGCTGTGCTACTAATCTGCAATAGCCTCATTATATTTATGTAACATCACAAACTTGATTACTTGTAATTATATTTACATATTGCTTTTTTTTAAGGTTGATTCAGTTCCAACAGTTATTTTATTTAAAAATGGTTCCCAAGTTGACAGAGTTGATGGAGCTGATGCCGCGCAAATAACATCTAAAGTCAAATCTCAATGTGGCAAAGGAGATCTGATCGGAGCACCAAAAGAATCCTTAGAGAACAGACTTAAAGCACTTATAAATAGACATAATGTAATGGTTTTTATGAAAGGCACAAGAGATACTCCAAGATGTGGATTTAGTAGAACTCTTGTTCAAATTCTCAATGGCACTGGGTACGCATAGTTTTTGTTTTGGGTGTTTTTGTGAAAACAAAATGCTTAGAAATTATATTATATTCTCATCAATCTATGTGAAAAATTCTTTCCATTTACTAAAGAAAATCACTTAGAATTACAGTTTTGGCAAGAGAGTACTATTTATTTAATATTTTTACATTTTTTAAGTGTTGTAATAAGCATATAAGAATTTATTAGAATTTATGGTTTGGTGGTCAGAGTGTGGAATTTTAAATATGTAAAAAAGCTTAGAAATTATTTATTTGAAAAACACACTAACCATGATAATAAGAATGTCGACATAGCTTAAAAAGAACATGATATGGCTACAAATGGCTAAAGCCTTTGGACCATATCCTTAATAGTTTTTATTTCCTTTCTTTTTTTGTGGATTCCATACCAAAATTTCTTTAGTATGCAATTAGCAGAATTCTTTCTAGACCTTTCATTTTTAGAAGACATTTTTTGAATAATCCCAATACAGAGAATATTCTTCCTGTGGACTTACATAGTACATTTGGTAATATAATTTTTGTTTTGTTTCCTTAGAGTACAATATGAAACATTTGATATTCTAACCGATGAAGAAGTGCGTCAAGGGTTGAAGACATATTCAGACTGGCCAACATATCCTCAACTATATGTTAAAGGAGAGCTGGTGGGGGGACTTGATATAATTAAAGAATTACAAGCTAGCGGAGAATTTGAGTCTACGCTTAATGCCTAAGAGTGCTTGAATGTTGTGTAGCTTAATTTTTTATTTATAAAAATAAAAACTTTTTCGTAAATACCGTCTTAATAATTTGATTATAATGTTTTTTTATATTCATATTTCAAAAACCGGACAAGCGCGAGTCGGGCTTGCTCACCGAGGGTTTTGTTTAAAAATTGGAGGTCTCGAGCTATTTCTGAAATTGATGCTTAGCTTAGCCAGAGCCCTTTTATCTGATACCTCACTTGAACTAGTTTTAATACCTAATTTTGCCCCCCTTTTAAGCCTTTTACTTTTTAGGATTTAACCACAAATGTATAGTTATCAGATTTTTCCTGAACTAGTACTACCTGTAGGTGTTAGCTGTTTTTAAGTTAAGTAATTAATACGATTTTTTCAGGACATGGGGCCGTAGACCTATATATATGTTTCGAATTTCAAATCGATATCTCCAAGCGTTTCTGAGATAAAGGCTCTTTACAACAAAGTGATCTTATATAGGTTTCTTTTTCCTTAAACAGTACGGAACCCTAAATATAATATATAACATACTATAAAAAAATACTCAATAAAAATTTTGTCCATTGGTATCTTTTTTTGAAATATACAATGTAAGGTTGTTTCGACGCTTACTTATTTTTAAAGTAAAATATGAACTTTGTTGCGGTAGCGGCGGTGACTTATTTTATTTTTGGTCAGCTGTGGCGCGGGGGCACAAAGTGCGACTATAAACGCAACTGATTGCATAGCTCGATCCCCACTCGACGAAATGAAATGTTCATTTAAATTTATATTTTCACTTCTTCGCTGTGGTGTGGAGACAAAATGCGTTGTTGAGTTCCGCCACTAAACCCACAATGCCACTAAAATTCGTCGGAAAGTGAACTGAATGTCTTAACATTAGGTTCCCTCTGCCTATCCTGCTGTTTGCGGGATGCAGCGTGAAGCTGAAAAAAAAAAATAGCTGGCATGCTCTGCTCGTACCAAGCACGAGACTTGTAAACATAAAAGGACAGTCACTTTAAATTTTGCACAAAGCAATACCCTGCTATGTGTTGAGTGGTGGAACTCGACGCCACGTTTTGCCTCGTTACCAGAGCAAGAAAATGGAAACATTAAATATTTCTATACTCTAACCGACAATTTTCTTTCTTAATATAAATACCGTACCGTAAGTTTTTGATTCTGGTATGGTTCTTTGATTATGGCGTTCCGAGCGTGCCAGTAGAGCACATATCACTTCGCCAATGTCACGTTGTGTGGAGAAAACACGAACTTTTTGATTCTGGTACAAATTAGCATTTTTCATCTGCGGCTATTCGGTTTTTTTTAACAACTGACATTGACAAATTAATTTTGTCAATTGTCATCTGTCATGAAAATCGAACGTAGGTGGACTACCTAGTAGTTGTCAGTCTACAAAGTTTTCTATTTGTTATTGTTATCAATTTCAGTTTTATTAAAGCCACCTTTTGATTAGTATATATATTTTAATAACTAATTATATAATTTATGTCATGGATACCTTAATATCGTTTAATTATAGTAAGTACATACTTAATCGTTATTACTTATTTTGCATCTCGAATTATTTGTTGATGTCTGTGATTTCCTTGTAGAAATAATGAATAAAATAAGGACTGCAGGCGATGGAATGGAATCAGATGAAACTATTAGCGAAAATAGAAACAAATTGGAATCTAAGCCTGTACTTACGAAGGTGAATACCAAAGAAACATTGCTTCCTGGTCGTTTAGTGCAAATTTATCCAACCAAAATCATTACTTCCGAAAAAAAAAGTTCTCATATATATTCAAAAAATCCTAAATTTGTTCCTTATGAGCCTTATCCCGGAGCTGTAAAACCAATGACTACAAATTGTGTGCCCAAAGGGAATAAAAAATCTAAAAATCATATGGACATAAATACTCTTATTTCTCAAATGTCCAAAATGGATACTAACATAAATGAATATAAACCGCGAAATAAATTAACTTCATGCAGTGATAAATCTGATGTGGATCTAGATAAACAGAAAGAAAATACAGAAATGCAAAGAAAGTTAGATGAACTTTCTAAAGAGAATGAAAATTTAAAGGAACAATTAAAACAACAAGCACAGGTATAAATTATATTGAAATTTATTTTACAACTAATGATCCACTCATGGCATCATCCGCTTGAACTACATAATTTTTTTTTGAAATTTATTTTACAACTAATGATCCGCTCATGGCATCATCCGCTTGAACTACATAATTTTTTTTTGTTATCTACTTTACTTTCTTGTTCTACATAGCATTAGCATTTTAAAGACAATCTCCATATATTTAATACTAAGTTATAGCCCATTCAATAAAACATTTACTTATGGACCAATTGAAATAAAAAATCACTAAATGTTAAGTATTATATATCCTGCACACAGCAGGGTAGGCAGAGGGGACCTAGTGTTAAGACACACCATTCCCCAGTTTCTGTCGAGCTCTGGAGCATGTTGAGTGGCAAAGTGAAACTCAAAAAAACGTTTTGGGTACTCTTTACATTGCTTTATTCTGTTGCACGTTAAAAGCATCGTTCTCTGCTTTCTGCCCAATTTATAAAGTTGTGGGACTCAGCACCACACTTTGTATACCAGAGTATCTGCCTTTGCATTTACTAAATAATACATTTCATTATTTTAAGACATATATAATATAATAATAAAACTTATTAATAAAAAGTGGATTAATTGATATACATATAGATATATATACAAAAAAATAAATGTGTTACATTTTTATTGAAAATTAGGTGAACAAAGAACTCAAAACAATGTTAGTAGCTTCAATGGGTGAAGATCTGGAATTCCAAGTGCAGTCTCTCAATGAGGATAAGAAGCACTTGGCCAATGCCCTAATAAACTCTGCACAACACTTGTCTACTCATCAGGTATATTATGTTTTGTAGCGTCACGCTGTATCCTGCATGTCATAGCCACACCCACACACCCCAATTTTCAAGACATTGCATGTTAGGTTGCTGTGTTTTGTGTTGACCCAAGAGTGAGAAAATGAAAATATTTTTTTTCCCTCGAGTGGGAACTGAACCTACAACTGTCATGTTTACAGTCACAATGTGTCCTGACTGTTACTTCTACTATTGTACATTTATTATAAAATTATGAATTAAGTTGTGTATAACAGTATAAGTGCTCAGTGCAGGTGCAGTAGGCAATATAGCCTATAAGCTAGACCTTCCTTTACAAATTGACTGTCCAATACATATAATAATTTAAAAATATATATAACCAACCAAAAATTTTGAGCTTTATAATATAAATGTAAATGAAATATGTATATTTTTAATCAATATTTAAACATATTTAAAGGAACAAACAGAATGGCTTGCTGGTCAGTGTGAAGTGTGGAGGAGTAAATTTCTTGCTAGCAGGTAAATTATAATAAATTTATGTTTATTTCATAACAGCCACAATGACAATAGGCTATGGGTTCGATTCCCACTCAGGAAAATTAAATATTTAATAAATATAATTTTCTTGCTTTGATAATGAGGTAAAGAGCAGCATTGAGCTCCACTACTCACCCGCGATGCCTCAAAATTTAGAGGAAAGTGGGGAACGGAACTGCTTAATATAAATGGAGTGTCTTAAGACTAGATTTCCAGGTTCCTTATGCCTACCCTGCTATGTGCGGTATACAGCGTAAAGCTAAAAAAAAAAAAACTACAATTCCATATTGCTATTTCCTTTTCAAGCTTAATGATTGAAGAATTGGCCGTGTGCAAGAAAATGTTGAACGAAAAAACAATAAACCTACAACAAGCAGTAAAACAACTGCTCGACGAAAGATGTAGAATGAGAGATCTATTGATATGCACATACAAAAATTTGTATTGCCTCCACGAAAATTGGTTGGAGAGTATTGCCATATCAGAAAATATGGGGAACAGGCCGATTGGGAAACTCAATTTTAATACAACAATGCCACATTCGGGTAACGTACTGGATTTGGCGTCTACTAATTTAAAATTATCCGAAAACATTAGTAGTTCCATGGACAAACAGGATGTTAGTCATGTAGACTCTTTATCAACTAATACTGAGGCTGAGACATTTGCTGAACAGGTAAGAGATATTTTATTTATATATAGAAATGTGAACGCGACTGGTTGTTTATTCAATCCCCATTAAATTTATATTTTCATTTCTTCGCTCCGGCGTTGAGTTCTGCCACTCAACACGCAATGCCTCCAGATGTCGGCGGAAAGTGGAGAACGGAGTGTCTTAATACTAGGTTCCCTCTGCCTACCCTGATGTGTGTGGGAAACAGCGTGAAGCTAATTTAATTTTAATTTAATTTAGTAATTGAGGCCGTTTTGGCTGAGTAGTACAATGTATGACTGTAAACGTGACAGTTTGGGTTCGAATCCCACTCGGGAAATATAGTTTATTAATAATATTCATTTTCCCGTTTTGGCAACAAGACAAAGCGCAGAGTTCCATCACACGTCAAGCTGTCTACGAAATACGAAACTACGAAATAAGGCAGTGTGTAAAATGGAGTGTCCTGACACTATGGTAAATAGGAATGTAAAGTTATCATTTAACATTTTTTTTAATTTTTTTTAGGTAATGGCAATGCCGTTTGAATTAAAAAAAGTAAATGAAGAGCCCGTCAATGCTCTAGTGCATCACGCCTACAGCAAGAGTGACGTGTCACTGCCGGTCGCGTCCTGCGTGCACTGCAACGGGAAAGTTCAGTTGTTATAATTATTTATTTAAATGTACCTTATTTTGTATATTATATTCTTTTACTTTTAGATAATTTAAATAGATATTATAAATGAAATTATAACCAAAAATGAATAATTAAGTGATTAAATTGAGGACAGAACTTGACAATTGAATGTACACGTAATTTTTTTTTCAGCTTTACACTTGAGAATACAGCATGTAACGGGGTAGGTAGAGTGAGATTAGTATTAAAACACTCAGTTCTCCACTTTCCGCCTAATTCTTCTGGCGTGTAGAATAGAGGGAGGCAACGCTCAAGTCAAAGTCAAGCTTCGCCTCGACAATAGGACGAAGAAAGTAAAATATTAAATATGTTTCTTCTTGAGCGGGAATCGAACCCACAACCAGTCACACGCTTGTACCGCTGCGCCGTCACTGGCCTGGCATAAACTTAAAGTAACTAAATATTTATACAAAAGGTTTTGGAGGCGGTATGCGGTAACTAATTTGAGCACTCCATTGTTTTGGACTAAAAGCCATTTCTATAATACTGTTCGATCGACAAATCGTGGTTGCTCTGAAGTTAGGTTCCTGAGCTGTTGTGCATTGGAAACTCGGGAAGAAAATAATTAAAAGTAGGTAAAATTAAATCAGCATAGCCATCTACAGCTAATTACAGGCCACGACTCGTCGATCGTACAGTTCTACATACGAATTTCATAATATTTTGCCCCCTCCTGCCCTTGACACAGCTGGTCACATGAGTTATCACTCATGGGGTATCCCCCCAGCGTGATATCACATATTTTACAATTATATACCTAGAAATCATTAAATTGCTAAATTGTTTATATATAATTTGAAATGGTGATGTCACGAAACTTAGGTCCTCTGAACTTCTTAGGACACAATATCACACTTTGTGGACTGCCAATTAATGTGTGACGTGCAATGCGGTCGACGAGTTGTGGTCGCCTTAAAGTTAACTGTGAATGTATGCGCAAATTTGATTTTAGGTTTTTCTTTCTTTTGTTTTTGTTTTGTCCAAGTAAACAATGCGCAAAAGTTCTGAAAGTCTAAGCCTAAGGGCCACAACTCGTTGACCATACTGTAATTTATGAATGATCTACCGCGCTCGAGATAAATGATGTTAAAAAAGGAAATTATGTGTAAAGACTTCAATTTGTTTATATTTACCAAATATATATTTTCTTGTTATATTTAAAATCATTAAAATTGCTCAAATTTGCACAAAATTTTCTAACAAATTTGAAAAAAAAAAAACCTCAACACTTACACTAGTACATTCCTCGCCACCGTTTTAATTATGGATGCTTTAATTCAATGTTAATAATTTACTTATAATATTAAGTGTATTTACGAAATTATTTATTACATACATATTTAGAAATCGTATAAAAATTTGAACGTAGCGGGACTCGAACCCGCGCCTCCTGGAAACCGACCACTAAGCCATACGTTCTCATCAAGCTACGTCGAAACTTTTATCTGTTGTTAGCATTTATTACATTTGATTTGTTATAATAAATATTGGAATTTACATCATATACCCACGAGAGTGAACATTCATATGTGTATTTTTAACTGGTTATTGGTTATTATTAAGATATTTTGAAATGTATTATGTACTGTTTAATGGTTTAATTATAATAAATGAATTTAACATTTTTCCTGATCCGATATATTTGTTTTATTTGGAAATGTTTCTATCATGCTATGAATATATATTAATATATTACAAGATATTTATATGAATTATGTAAGCAGTTTTTTTTAAACAGAATGTATTTATTCTACATAATTAATAGATTTCTACAAAAGTAACGTTAATAGTTACTTTAATAAATAAATAAAAAAACTGATATACAATTGATTATAGATATTTTATTTATAAAGCAAAACATCATAATAACTCAATCAATTATTTTATTTATACATAAAACATGAAAAACTAGTAGGTATATATTACATTTAAAGTATACACAGCATTAGAATTTTAAAAGAAAATTGGAAGAAAAAAAAAACATTAGTTCAGTTTACATTTAAAAAAGTAATAAATAAAATAATATTTTTAAGCATTTAACTCTGTTCTATGCATCAGTTGGTTGTGGTGGTTTATGATTTCGTTGCCGGTGTAGTTGTAGCAGAGGTAGTCCCGCACGGGCACGTACTTGGCGCCCCCGAACCAATCCACCATTGCGATTTGGGCGATTTTCATTTTAGCAATAAACCAGTTGTGATCTGTTGGAAAATATTATGTAAATAAATTGATTAAATCCACGACGGAACTCAACCCCGATCTTTGTCTCGTTTTTGTTTGGCCTTACCAGAGCGAGAAAATGAAAATATTAAAAATTTCATTCCCCCCAATGGGAATCAAACCCACAAATATTAGCATTTACAGTCGCGCGTATGCGCAGTGTGTTAGGACGGTCTTGTAGGATAAAGAAAAAATAATGTTGTAAAGTTAGAAAATATACAATTTACGTCTCTAAACATTTGACTTTTTAAATTTTTTTTTTATAAGTAATATTACTAATAACTATTTTTTATTTAAATAAACGGTAAATATATTTAAATACACACCTGGTGGGAAATTTGCCATTGCCGGGTGTCGTTCAAATAGAGCGGCCTTCGCGAAATCGTATTCAGGGGTACCCTCTTTGACCTGTGATACAATTTATTATTCACGTTTAAGCAACTGCTCGACAAAAAGAATCGGTTTTATAAAGTTTCATAATAAACGGATATCTGTACTAATATAATAGAGCGGACGAGTTTGTTTGTTTAAACAAGATCTCTGGATCTGCTTGTCCGATTTACTTTCTTTTTGTTTTGTATAAAAGTCTTATAACATTCTTCATAATATTACGGTGTAAGCCTTAATTAGCCTTAAATAACAAAATAATAATAATAATGAACGACATCGAATTGCATTAAGCGCGTGCGCTGAAAAAATAGTTGATTATATTTATTTAATATACTAGCGGCCCACTCGCGGCTTCGCCCGCATACCACCTATATTTTTCTTATGCTGCATTTGTCAACAGATTGATTATATAGTTTACAGATTCAATTATAAATAACTTGTATTTATAATTCAGAGAAAAAGTAAGCACTGCGTGGCTGCTTGAGAGGATGATATGGGCGGCATGTGCGCCCCCAGCGCCTGTCGGACTACTAGGCTTGTGGCGGTAAACAGAGCATTGAATTATATAAAATTGATGATATTAAATGCTATAAAACATACAAATTAAATGCTACGCTATAAAAATTTCCTTGATGATGGAATAACTTTTGCTCGTAAGTTACAATATCCATGTCAAATCTATAAATATATAATATAATAAAGCCAATGCTTGTTTGTTGCCCTTCCCGCCGATGACGTCCTATCTAGCAGTGACGAAATGCTTGCACTTTTTCAGTATTATGAATATAAATTGTTTATAGAGAATTCATCATTCAATCAATCTGTTGGCAATTGTAGGATTGCGGGCGGCGAAGCCGCGATTTGGTCGCTAGGTTTTAATAAAGGTATTCGTTAGGATAAAGGAGAAGAAGTAAGGATTATGTGTGATTATTTGAGCGATGGTTTTACGTTCGATTCCCACTCCACGACGAATGTAAGTAACAAGACAACGCGGCGTTGATTTCAATGCGAAATATTAAAAATGTGTGGAAATTAGGGATTTCACATTGTGACCACTACTATACGGGGAAAAGCGTATTATCTGCTTTTTTATTTATTTTTACACCAAGTGTTATTAGTTACTGGGACATGTAAGTGCATTGTAAATATACGTTTCAACATGACATTTGAGGAAGAATGTCGGTTTGCCAGCGAGTGTTTAACTTGTCTCACCGGTTTTATGTTTTCTTACTAAAACTTTTTTATCTATTTTTATTTTTTTAATGTATTTCATTTACTGTGTGATAGTTGTATATTGAAAAATATTTTAATTTCTCCATTCTAGTCAGACACAATGTAAATACGTAGAATTCTGTCACTCAGAATCTCACTACATAGAATGGAAAGTGGAAAACGTAATTTCCTTCACTATATTTTATATATATCTATTTCATTAAATATAAAAAAATATATAAAAAATAGCAATCCTATATCCAATAAAATATAGTAAATGTTAGCTTCCAGTATGATACAATCTTTATTTATAACAAAGCATGTATTAATAGGTGCTTACTTAACACTATCAATATATAGATAACAATGATAACAGAGACGTGCGAATATAAGCGTACCATTAATCTAATGTAAATATCGTTAAGATAAATATATGTATTTTATAAAGGTCTGACATTTTGAACTTTGGTAAAAATAGTTCTTAAAATGTCCAATATATTATGTTAAAAATCTTATTTAATAAAGTGATACAATTTTTATAGATTTATTGGTAGGATTTAATTATCCTATAAACTATATATATATATATATATAGGCACAACCGTTGCGCTTGCGGTTATATATATATATATATATATATATATATATATATATATATATATATATAT
>DWAN01002855.1:0-14369 GCA_018230445.1 Heliconius hewitsoni | reverse complement strand
TTTTTTAAACAATTGGAACATCCTTATTGGAACTACGAAAATGCGGGTTGCATAGTTAAAGCGAGCGAAGCCGCGAGCGGGTCGCTAGTGTTAACTAAATTAATTAAATTAGAATGATTATAAACTTATTTTTTTTATTTCTTACGAATTAATATTACTCATTCTATCTATACCTAACCGACTGGCCTGCCTAGATAGAGGCTCTCGGGTCCTAGATGATTTAGGATGGAAAATGTATGGTAGCTTATGAATAGCTTAGGTCCAGGAAGGAGCAACACGAGGATAATTCTTATGTGGTCACATTAACTACATTATCTCTCAAGTCTCTTCTCAGTTGAATCGATTGCTGGATTCCACCCCCGGTTGCCACAGGTCCGTTTATGTCTGGAGTCCCGAATGGCTCACGCCGCCCATCAGGCGGCACGCGACGTGATGATAATTATCGAATAATTAATTTAAACCGATCGCGAACCGGCCCGCGAAAATCCTACCGACTGCGCCAATTACGACTGCGCTAATTAAGAGATTGAAAAAAAAACAAATAATTATTAATAAGTTCTTTGATTTACACGATTATTACACATTTTAAATAAAACTATTTTAACCGGATTAATCGCGTATATTTTGTATTTTTTGACGCGTAAGGTGTGATAAACCCCTAATCCTCGCTACGGAAATCAGATATATTCCTAGAATGATCCGAGAGGCTATTTGAAATACAAAAACATTCTAATTTCAATAGAGAGGACGGCTGGGATCTTTCTAGCACCTGGGACCCACTCATAAAATCTTTGAAGTCTTAAACCCACCATACCAGAGGGCAAGATACAGTTACTCATTCTGCAAGAATCCAGGGCAGTGCGCGAGGAAATTAAGAAATCGTTGGCGGTAGTTTTATTTAAAACCAAATAATTATTAATTATTACACAAAATACATTACAATTAATAAATCAAAAATTTAAAACAATGGGGCATTGAAAGGCTGGCCTGGGAAGCTTTCATCAGTTTGGTCTGTCAGCATATTCGTAGGATTGGGGTTCCGTAACTAACTTATAAATATGTACTAACAATTTAAAAATAATCAACACAATTCTTAAAACTGTTAAATTAACGCAGAGTAACTTTTTCCCATAACATAAGTTCAAAAGACAGGAAAAACTAACTACAAATAAACAGCAAGCAGTACTATCATTGTTTATTTCATAGTTAGTGCGCGTCACAAAGCATAGTGTTAATAAAAAGAGGATACAGTCCGCTCAACGCGTCGTGGCCGGTCTAAAGTTAAACTGGCAAAGAGGCCAATAATCGAAAGTGAAAAAAAACTAAAATGACATCTAACTCGGCGGGCGGCCACGACTCGTCGACCGCACTGTACGCGTCTAAAACGGTCGCTGGCGTCCGCCCGGGAGCCGCACGAGGCGCACGAGCGCGCACACGGCGAGCAGCGCCGCGCGCACCACGCGCACCACGCGCACTACGCACGACACGTACCTACACAGACGTCACGCGGTCGCACTTACAGGGGGCGGGGGGAATCTGGGAACTAGTGTTAAGACACTTCGTTCCACTCGTTAAGACATTTTCGTTCCCCACTTTTCGCCGAATTTCCTGGAGGCATTGTGTGTTAAGTGGTGTAGATCAACGCCATCCAGGCGAGAAAATAAAAATATTTAATATTTCATTTCCTCGAATGGGAATCGAATCCAAAACCTGTAGTTTTTCAGTTGCAAACTTGTACCGTTGCGCCACTACTGACCTAAATATTTAAGTAATGATATTTCTCTACAGGCTATTTAATAATATTTTTAATATATTTTGAACTAGCGACCCAAACGCGGTAGCGCCCTCGTATTTGTTGTTTATATTACATGTAATCAAGTTATGGATAGCCCAGTAGCCCGTGAGCGATTCATATTACTGTACATTTTTATTTGAAATCGTTCAGTAGTTTTTAAATTTAATTAGAACAAACATATATTCTCACAAAATTTCACGTTAATTCGACGATATTATAATAATAACAAGCTAAGTAACGTCACGCACCTGGCCTCCTCTATCTGCGAGTTGAGCGTGACGAAGTCGGGGCTGTCCCGCCGACTGCGCCGCACGCCGTTGGCCAGCACCTGTTACATATGTAATTACATTTATTATTTATTTATTACATTTTATTCATTTATGTATTAAATATTTTTGTGGTACAAATATATTAAGGATGATTGTTTTTTGTTAAAACATATGAAAATATAAATGCAGACGAATTTGAACCGTCACTTCGAAACGCAATGAAAGAATCCAGAAGGTTAATATAAATATAAATAAAAGTTAATAAAAAATAATATAAAATCTCCCCTAAGGATGGGCGTTCCACAAGGATCTATTCCGGTCTACTTTTATTTCTTCTTTATATTAACGATCTGCCTTTTTACGTAAAGAACCTATGTGACATTATAATCTTCGCAGACGATACCTCTCTCATATTTAAGGTGAATACAACAAACTATGACGAAGTGCACTATCGCATATTCTTCATTGGTTTGATCTAACGTTAAGTGCTAAAAAACTAAATGTATTGAATTTGTTTTAACAAACGTTTAAAAAAACTAAGTTTTAATCTAGTAATTAAAGGAAAAGCCCTCGATGTGCCGGAATCAGCTATTTTCTTAGCTAACTATAGATTCCAAACTCAGAGTTCTTAATTAAAAAAATAAGACAAATAAGACTAGTCTACTATAGCTATTTTCATAGTATTTTATCTTGGAGTTATGTGGAGTGTTTTCATATTAGTTCTTTGTATTTTAGCTTTGTTAACTTATAAAACATAAGTTGTAAGTTTTTTTGTTTGTTTGTTTAAGACTTAAGCGCTGAAATCTCTGGATCTATTGGTCTGATTTACTTATTTATGGTTTTATATGAAAGCTACGTTCTTCAGGAGTGCTTTTGGTTATAAAACATTACGGTGTAAGTCTTGCTAAGCCTTAATTAACGAAACAACAATAATAATGAACGCCATCGCATTTCTTTAAAAGCGTGCGCTGCAAAAATAGTAAAATATGTGGTCAGTATATTGTATGGAAGAAATGTTCTATTTTATAAGCGAATGGGCCGCTAGTGCAGGACACTATGTCCTGCACTAGCGGCCCAAAAATTATAAGTGAAGGTATAATTTTTTTTTTATTTAATTTCAATCATAGTGATGTTTGTTTTACATTTTCTAAAGTTTTATCCCACACTAAGGAAAGATTGTTCAATATATTTTGAGAACATTTATAAAAAATATGTAGAGAAAGATGAGTCCCAGGGTTCGAGAACCCAAGTGGCTTGGCAACCATAAAGAGATCTTAATATGAAAAAAACCGGATAAGAGTTGGGCTCGCTCGACGAGGGTTCCGTACCAAAATTGGAGATTTTCTGAAATTCAGGCTTAGTTTAGCCTCTCGACTCGTACCTGCGCGCCGTCGGGCTGGAGCGCGCCCAGCGCGGCGCTCAGCGCGGCGCGCAGCGCGGCGGGCAGCGCGGCGGGCTGCGCCAGCACGCGCTCGGGCACGCGCGCGCCGCACGCGAACTGCGCCAGCTCCGCGCTGAAGTGGTTGCAGTTGTGCTCCAGCAGGCGGTACGCCGCGCCGCTGCGCCGGGACCAATGCATTGGGGCGTATCATATATGACATATAAGTAGCCGAGCGGCGCGTCGATTGCGGGTTCGATTGCTGATCGGGAGGACGAATTATTTTCATTTCCTCAATTTCGTAAAAAACCAAAACACAGCGTCGAGTACTACTCTCAAGTCGCAGTGTCTCAAAAATTAAACAGTGCGTTAAGAAAGAAATGTTATAGTCCTGCTCCCTCCACCTCGCAAAACAAAAACTTTGACTGACGGTAACAGAGTTTGTAAGTATACATTGACGGTTGTGGATTGGATTTCCACTCGAGGTCATGAATTATTTAATATTTCTATTTCCTTGCTCTGGTAAGAAATAAAGCGTGACGCTGAGTTTCTTAACTCAACAAGCAATGTCTCGGAGATTCATCGATTTGTGGTTCGTCCTAACAGTAGATTCCCTCTGCTTACCCTGCTGTATGCCGGACTGAGCGTGCAGCTCAAAGAAAAAAAACCGGACTCGCCCACCCAGGGTTCCGTACAAAAATTAGCTTTTTCTGATATGCAGGCTTAATTAGAAAGAAATCTTCCATCTACCGGTACCTCACATGAACCAGCGGCCTTAACGTCAAATTTAAAATTTAACTACAAAATTTAATTGTTTTGTATAGTTTTCAGATTTTTTCCTAAACGTGTACTACCTGTACCTAGATGCTAGGTGCCGAATGTCATAATTCTAGGTTAACCAGAATATCCTATTAATTTTGATTCCTGGAATCCTATAAAAGGTTGCATATAAATGAAGAAGCAGAAATAAGAAATATATACTAACGTGTAGGTGGTGGTGGCGAGTCCCTGTATGTACTCGTTGAAGACGGAGAAGGGCACGAAGGTGGTGCCGAGGCGCTCCACCTCGTGCGGCGCGCCCAGCTGCGTGCTGCCCTGCAACGCCGACATAAAGCAGGTATCTCACATGAAGCAGGGACAATGGGAACCTATTGTTAAGACATTCTCTTACCTAGTTTTTAGCGCTTACGCTTACTTTGGTTACCAAACGAAGAAATGAAATAAATTCATTCCCCCTGAGTAGGAATCGAACCCATAGCCGTCGTCTTTGCAGACACACGCAGTACTGCTGAGCGACGACAAGACCTCATCTTATTTTGTAGTAAATAATTTAATCATTGTTTATTTTTACTGGTTTATTTTTATTCATATGTTTGAATGACGAAACCAAATGTAAGCGTTTGTTTCATCAAAGTCGAAGAATAAAAAAACATTTGAATACAATCATGAACCAAATATATATTAAAATTCCGAAATCGAATCAAATGTTCTAAAAATATGTTTAATTAACGTCCTACCGCTGCTATAGTGCAGCGGCAATTAGTAGTAAGAATTAACAAGTAATGACTAAACGAGTCACAATAACGGTCATCAATCATTTATTTTTAATAATAGATTCTCAAATTTTGATATTATAGATAGATATAATAGAATAAACTACTTTTCCTCATCGTACTGGAACAGTTTCAGTGTAAAAATACAGCGACGCCCACAGACGGTCTCCTGCGCTGAACATGAAGTCACCTTTACGATTTGAGAGCATTCCTCGAAACGATTTAGGGAGAGATTAACGGGCGAGGGAACAGCGACAGGGAAATAGGCAAGTGCGAGCGGGACGGGCGACGTCGCTGAATAGTTATTCCGGGTGGACACACTGGACACACCACACCGTATGTGATGCACTATTGTATGGAGAATTTTAGATGATGTTTCGCCCACACCGCGTGGTAGATGTGGCATTAAAGTGGTAAAACATCAGTGTTTACGATGATTATGACTAATTCTAATGGGCACTGTTAAACACTTTAATATTATTTTAATTTGCCAATTCTCACACTAAGGATGGTAAGCAAATCGATTTTTTTATAATTTCGGCCAAATCGAATCAAAGTGTAGTAGTCTCAACCGTCTCAGTTATGCATTTGTCTGTTTTATAAGCACACATTTATGTGCATGGCATCAATATTTCAGACGCCATTTGAAACAATATCTCATAGCCAGATAAAGACTCGGCAATATTCGTACGTATGTACAGTGCGGTCAACAAGTTGTGGTCGTCCTGAAGTTACCTGTAGACGGCTGTGCAATTATTTTAGGATTATTCTTACTTTGAATACGAATTGAATACTTTCTTTTCAATGCTAATAAATTCAAAAAATCTAACATCAGTGCGGCCAAGACTTGTTGATCATGCTGTAATAGAGGTATTTCATTGTCAGTTTGGCGAGTCGCCCGGTGTTAAATTAAATGTTTACAGATCGTCGATATAAACAGTGTCCACTTCGTTTTGGACTACGAAGTAAAGATAATCGACTACTAGATAGATCCCAGCTCAGTGGGCGCGCTTGAACACTTCATGTTCACGCGCGGAATATTTAAAAATAGGTGAAACGCGTGACAATGTATTTAATTTAGTTAGTCTCTATTTCATGTTTGTGCTATTTTGTTTTTCAAAATATTTACTGTGAATTATTAATAGCTTAATTTTTAACCACGAGTCATAAGGTAAATGTGTAAGGTAAAGGTAATCCATTTGATAAACCGTTTCAAATCTTATTAAAAAGAAAAGTCTTCTCGCTGTATGCGATAGCAGAGTACGTAAAGGGAACCTGGTATTAAGACACTTCGTTCACCACTTTCCGATGATTTTTTCAAAGCATTGCATTGGACGGCGGGACTTAACGCCAGTCTTTTGCCTTGGTGCCAGATCGAAATGAAAATATCAATGCATAATAATTTATTCCACTGAGTGGAGATCGAACCCACAAACGTTGTTTCGGGTTCCTCTACCTATTATAACCATGCCGGTATGTCAGAGACATCGATCACTGTTTACAGTCACACACACACAAGTGCAGCGTGGCCCAGCGTTGCTCTGCCAACTTCGCACGAGGAGCGAACATAAACGCGTCCTTTATTTCTGATACCATTTATATTTACACCGGGTCCCTTCACCCGCGCATATAGGCCTTAATTAGCTCGCGCCTCGAGGGACTGGGGACGTGTGACGGGGGACGGGGAACGGGGGACGCGCAGGTTATTTATTTGGTGAATATTTGGCATCTGAAGTCAGCGACGCATTACGATTATGGTGAAACGACCGTATCTTACGTGTTATTGGTTTTATAATACGAGTTTAAAGTTGTAGTCATCGACCGGTAACAAAGATCGAGAAATGCTAATTTAATTCATTTTTATTTAGTCATTTTTTGGTAATTTCTTAATCAATAAATAATTTAAAATAATAAACCTTTTTTTATAGGTCCCTCGGGCTCGCTAATAATAACTTGTTCTCTTAACACCTTCCTTTCTTAGTTACCCGGTTTATTTAGACAAAGCGCGCGCGGTCTTAGGTTTCGTCAACGAGAGCTTTTTAAAGCTAACAATATTTTAATAAATAAAAAAACTGGACAAGCGCAAGTCGGGCTCCCCCACCGAGGGTTCCAGAGGTCTTGAGCTTTTTCTGAATTTCAGGCTTCGCTTAGCCAGGGTCCCTTCATCTGTTACCTCAATTGAATTAGCGGCTTTAATACCAAATTTTCCTGAACGAAGTACTACCCGTAAATGCTAGCTGCCAAATTTCATAATTCTAAGTTAACTGAAAGGACCCTATTAATTTTGATGCGTTTGAATATCAAATCGACATCTTCTAGCCTTCCTGAGATCGGAACTCTTGACATACAGTCGGACAACAAAGTGATCTATCTTGTAAGGGTTCCTTTTCTCCTTAAAACGTATGGAACCCTAAAAAAAAAGAATAAAGCCAATCGTGGCGAAATGGCACAAAGTATGACTGTAAACGCGACAGCTTGTGGGTTCAATTTTCACTCAAGAATATGTACACAATTATTTTTGCTTAACCCGTACGATACAGGAGATGTGCCATAAACAAGGTGATTATTAGTCTTCAGGTGAAAACAAATTACTGAACTGATAGCAGTGTTATATTTAAATGTATAGTGACCAGTCACTATCGTGTATACTGCTACTACATGTCTACGTACCGGCGCGCAGGTGGTGACGCCGGCGCCGCCGTAGAAGTACTCGCGCTCGTACACCACGATGGAGGTGTGCCACACGCCCTCGATCTGCTGCCCTGTAATGTACGCTTTGAGAATTATATTCATTCTCTATTTATTTGAGACTCGTCTGATTTTCAAAGCAATTATTGTGGGTTCGATTCTCACTCGGTAGTAATTTTTTCATCATCGTTTTCGTAACAAAAATAAGCGCGGTTTTGAATTCTTGAAAATCTGGCAGTGTGTGGAGAACACAGTGTCTTACCACCAGATTGGTTCTGCCAACTGTTGCTGTATACATTGTGGAGCTAAATAATAATTAATCAAGTCAAACAGCTAAAAAAATAGACTCATTCGAACTTCACTTTACACTCAATTTATCCTTAATAACAGAACATAGAAATTAAAATAATTTAAATAGAATGATACTTTATTTCATATTTTATGGCCTTACTAGTATATTATTGCATTGTTTTCTCACACATGTGCAAACAGGTCAAAATTCCAATGCACTATACATTCATAGACAGAATAAAAATATCCAAGTGTAAATGTTAACAAACACAACTAAATTATATTTTTTACATTTCCTAAAAAATTATGATAGTGCTATATTATGGTGTTTGGCGGATCAGTCAGATTAGGAAACAAACATATTATTTTAATGTTTAATTATTAATAAAAACTATTTATTTATAAAATAAGAAAAACTATATTTTCCATTCACACTTCAGACATAATATTTCCCAAATTCTTTATATTTTATAAACAATACCTTGTTATGAAACTCTCAACACATATTTGTAAGTATTGTAAACAAATTCAAAGTAACATTTATTCTCCTCAAAAAGTGTAGAGAGTGCCAAAAATACATTGACAGAAAATATAATACCACTTTTAACTAGTGATAATTTATTTTTTTACTAGTGATAATTTATAGTATGCTATAAATTATCACTAGTAAAATGTGGCTATGAGATATTGTTTAAAATAAGACTAAAATTCATTTTGTTTAGTGGTTTTACTGAAATTGTATTTCTTTAATCATAATGTCATATACATTCTTGTGAATAATTCTAGAAATAATAATTTGTACTAAAATAAATTATGTAGGAGATATGAGTGTCCTTGAAACATATCTATAAATGTATGAGAGTTGTCCCAGTAACACCAAACAAGTGGGTCATCTCTATCTATACTGCCATTGTGTACTGTAATTGTAACTACATGTAACACCTTGGCCACTTGACAACAAATATTTAATTAAATACAAAAATATGGATAAATGAAAAATATATATTTATTTATTTGTTATTTATTTTGAAATATAGAGTTGATTTTTAAATAGTTTATATTTTAGTTATTAGAAATATATTATCAGGTAACTAGCAAAGACCATCTTCTTTAGATGAGTAGAAAAAGAAATTTAATTTGTATGAAGTCTAGAAAAGTACACCATGGTTCACCTGGTACTGTACCAGAAAATACATAAAAAAAATATGTTTAATATAAAAATAAACTTAAACTTAAGTTTGGTATCATTAAAATTTTAATATGTTTTAAAAATATGAAATTAAAATAAATAATGTAGTAATACTACCTATTATTGCCGGAGATAGCACAGATGCAAGTCCATGGGTCAAATCATAGATGTAAAGGTCAACGGGCACTCCTTCCTCACTAGCCATGATCACTGAATGTGGAGTGTTACTATCTATAGATTATACACATATAATTTTAATATTCACTTGGCAGTAAAAGTCTATTTCAGTAAAGTATTTTTTTTCTTTATATAAATTACACAGTACAAATGTAATTGCTAATAAAGACGATTTGCAACGCGCGGCGACGGTGATGCAGCGCGACGAGCACCTGTGCCTGCGCCGCGGCGCCTCGCCAGTCGGCCCTATCGTACACATCTATACGCCGCCCACTGATTTTACACTTACTATTTATAAGCTACAAGACACGTGAAACTTATCTCACAATGTTCACGTTATTTTGGGGAAACGATGATAGAGAACGGTTAAATAATTCACTGAAATTGCAACATATTTATACATAATAAAAGGTGTAAAATCAAAGTTGTCATATTATTACCTGATATAATTAATACCTTATGGCAAGTTGGAAATATCATATAAATCACATACTTTTTATTTGATACATGTTGATATAATTATATTTGCAAGTATCCGATTCCTAATTTATTTGTAATTCGTTCGTAAAAAAAATATTGAACTAGTAACAAACATGAAATTAATAAATAAACAATGACAGTACATGAACGACTTTGACATTTCTCAATTTGTGATATTTCGTTCTACAACACTTTATTATTTTGATATTATTATACTTCATCCAAAATATTTTTTGATTATAACGTTAATTTTTGGTATAATAAAATAAAAATAGCTTTGATCATACTTATTTTATTTAAAAATGTTTACGGTATGCTATTTTGCTGTACGTAATAATAATAACAAAATAAGTTTATTTTTACTGTTATTCTCGTTTAACATTGCTTTATTTTTTATATGTTATGGTCATATAAAAATTAAAAGCAATAAGAGTGGATTACACGGTACAAAAATTGGGTATTGATGACTCATGACATACAAGTATGCCGTTTACGAACGTTAGTTGTTATTTGTGTCATGTCATTGTCATTTTGTAAAAAATATCATGTTTGTGTAGTTGTGTGTAGTTGCTTTTATATTATTAGAATAAAATGTCTGGATCCAAAAAAATGGTAAAGAGATACCTTTAAAGTATAGCGTAACTGCAATAAACTGTTTCTAGTTTCAATAAAACAGTTCTAGTCTTAGAAGAAAGGCAAACGTAGTGATCCTAAAATTCCTTCCAATATTATATGTCAACAAAATTTTGAATTTTTATATCATATTTACAAAAGTTTTATATCTTAATATACTGTCAGGAATGCTAAATTTTAATTGTTATTTATATACGTAACTGTGGTTTTTACGAGCGTCTAAGAGCTAAAGTAGAAAAGATGACATGGCACATTTGATAGCAAAGTTTGTTGTGACTAAAAACTTATATACTATTTTCTTATATTGTTAGATGCTGCGAGTGCAGTCTTCAGAGGGCACAGCTCGTGTCGAGGTGCTGGACACCGACGTCACGTCACGATTATTTGAACGCGTCTATGAGAGTTTACATTTGAATACATTTGGATTTGCGTTATTTAAAGATCGCGCTAAAAGAGAAGAGATTGCGTCGAGCAAATCGAGGCAGCTGCGAGAATATGGCTTGCAACACGGAGACATGATCTACTTGACTCCTGTCAATGGTGCAGTGCTCTTTGATCAGCCTTCAACCAGTGTTGAGGTATAACAACCCTGAACTTACAGTAAAAATAAAATAGATTTTAAACTGGTATTAAATAATTAGTAATTGTTTTGTTTATATTAGACCAATGCAAAATCCCATGAAGAATCTATATATATATCCGATGAAGCCTCAGAGGCACCAGTGCTCCCATCCATAGACATCAATAATTTAGAAGAAGATGAAGTGGACATTGAACTGTATGGTCTTTCAGGGAAAATAGAGAGACAGCGAGATGAAAAATTGTAAGGAAATTATTTTAATAATATTAATAAAACATTTATTATATACAACATATTAATATTATCTCTTGAAACTTATTACAGAAAGTATTAGCTATCACCTATCACATATTATTTTCTTATATATACACTTAGTCTAATAAGATAAAATGACCAACAAATATTCATTTTACAATTTGAATCTATTTGGCTAGTTTCATTAGTTATTATGTTACATAAATATGCATTTAAATAAATAAAAAAAAAATATTATATGTATATTTTGTGTGTAGATGTAATCACAATGCCAATGGTCAGTGTGTGCACTGCTCCCCGTTGGAGCCCTGGGATGAGGACTACCTCAAGGAACACAACATCAAGCACATGTCGTTTCATGCTTATCTACGTAAGATGACAACCGGCAAGTTCATCACACTAGAAGAACTCTCATTTAAAATAAAACCAGGTGGGCTCATTATATATTATTAATATGGTCACATGATGTCATTTGTTTCTATATATGTATCTTGCACATAAAAGAGTAGGTAGAGGGAACCTGAGAACTCAGTGCTTAGACACTGTTCCCATTAAGACCTTTCTGATTTTCACTTTCTGCCAAATTCTGAATTCAATGTCGTGCTTAGCCTTAAAATGATAATGTTATATGTATTTCCTTGCATGGGAATTGTGCCTTGACTAGCCTATAAGGAGACGAAATTTTATTATGTTAAGTTAATATGTCTGTTAATAATGCTTAATCATAAATATTATCCAAAGAATAATCATATTCCAAAAGACAAAAATTCAAGATTTATTTGAGCTGTTAGTGGTTTTTGCACATAGTTTGTTAATATATTTGTGTGCTGATTGTAGGCTGCAAGGAGCACCCGCCGTGGCCGCGCGGCATCTGCTCGTCGTGCCAGCCCGGCGCCGTGACGCTCAACCGGCAGCCCTACCGGCACGTGGACAACGTGCTGGTGGAGCACGCGGCGCCCGTGGACCGCTTCCTGGCGTACTGGCGCGCCACGGGCCACCAGCGCGCCGCCTACCTGCTGGGCCGCTACGAGCGCCACGCCGACGTGCCGCTGGGCGTGCGCGCGCGCGTGGCGGCGCTGTACGAGCCGCCGCAGGAGGGCGCGCGCGACCGCCTGCGCCTGCTGCCGGACGCGCGCGCGCGCCTCGTGGACGCGCTGGCGGCGCGCCTGGGCCTGCGCCGCGTGGGCTGGCTGTTCACGGACCTGCTGGCGGCGGGCGCGGGCCAGGTGCAGTGCGTGCGCGGTGCGCACTCGCACTTCCTGTCGGCGCAGGAGTGCATCACGGCGGGCGCGCTGCAGAACGCGCACCCGCGCGCCGTGCGGGCGGCGGCGGCGGGCGCGCTGGGCAGCAAGTGGGTGACGGCCGTGGCCACGGGCGACGCGGCGCGGCGCGTGCACCTGGAGGGCTACCAGGTGTCGGGCCAGTGCCAGGCGCTGGTGCGCGACGGCGTGCTGCTGCCCACGCGCGACGCGCCCGACCTCGCCTACATCCGCGACAGCTCGCCGCAGCAGTTCGTGCCCGACGTCTACTATAAGGTTACGAACATAGATTATTATATACAAGTACGTGGTACGACATAAATATTCCATTTTAGTAGTTCTAAAAAAAGTACGCGATATCATATATCTATCCCTTATAAATAAATGACAATTTTGTGACAAAAAATAATCAAAAATTGTAAGGTAATATTTCATCAATTTTTATTTGACATGCATATTGAAAGTTACGGGCGAAAGTTATTTCACCATCAAGGAAATTTAATAAAAATAATCTTCGCGTCTTAAAGCAAGTAATTTGGACGTATACTTTTCAAGAAAATGTCAAAGTAAAATAACTGAACGCTCTGTTCACGGCCGCCAGCAGAGGCTCGAGTCCCTTAGGGGACGCCCTTGCCGCCGACTTCGTCCTCGCAAGCAGCCACGTCATGCTAGCACTTTCTCGAAATTATAAAAAAATGGTTGAATGTATAATCATTCGTCTTGAAAATTTGGTTCGGTTCTGATAGATAGATAGAGATCTGGTTGAAATTGATGAAGTCGGTCTTTTTGTTAAAAATTATAATTATTTAATTTATATTTTTAATAATAAAAAAATTAAAACAAGTTCCTTTTTTTCTAATAGAAAGAGATTGGCATCGAACTATTGACTAAGTAGAATTTATTTATAATACAAATCAGTGATTAGCTTAGTATGTTAAATCTTTTCAGTACAAGCGCACATACACAACGTATTTAGCAATGTCATTATTATAGCTGATTAGGTATCTACATATACCTACCCTAGATAGGTATAAAGTTTTATGTTCGTTGACGAGTCATTAAAACTTACAATTTAATGGGTATATTTTATTTACGTTTTCTTTATATTTGTTATTTTAAAGTTTATAGTATTACCTATATATATACATACTAATAGACCCGGAGGCGGCCTCGCCCGCTAAAGCTATACGCATATTTATTAATCATATTTATGAAATTATTATATATTTCAGTTTTCAATAGGATTGGTAACACAAGATAAGCCTAAGTACTCAAAAGAAACCGAAAAAGAATAATAAGTAGAGAAAATTCTTATTATTAGAAAAAATACGTAACGTATTGAAATGAACAAAAATAAAAAGTAAACGTAACCAAAAGTAAAATATTAATTAAAAAAACTAAACAAAATATGTAAAACATTTTATATATAAGTTTTTTAAAATACTGCTTTGCAGGAGCGCGACGCCTACGGCAACGAGGTGAACGTGTCGGCGAAGCGGCTGCCCGTGGCCTACCTGCTGGTGGACGTGCCGTGCGGCGTGGCGCCCGCCTCCGCGCCGCCCACCTTCGAGCCCGGCGCCGCCTTCCCGCCCGCGCACCGCGCGCTGCCGCAGCACGCGCAGTCGCTGCGCGCGCTGCACCGCCACGTGCAGCGCCACGCGCGCTTCCTGGACGCCGCCTCCGACTTCCACGTGCTGCTGTACCTCGCCACCAACGACGCGCTGCCGCTGTCGCTGGAGCAGCTGGCGCCGCTGCTGGACGCCGTGCGCGCGCGCGACGCCGCCGCCGCCGACGCCTGGCGCGCCTCGCCCGCCGCCGCCAC